>JAQIXT010000212.1:0-52677 GCA_034700445.1 Stenotaenia linearis
GAATCAAAATTCAGGAATCATAATGATGTCAGAATAATAATTCCTTAGTCATTCCTTAATAATTCCTTAGTCATTATGATTCCTGAAATGGCGTCATTATGATTCCTGATTTGCGGACATAAGTATCTTTAATGATATCATAACATTACATGTTTACAATAAATTTAACTAATAACTGCATCCATGCAAAAAGGCGAGCAAGAAATGATAGTTTTATTTGATTTCGTTTGAAATGATTGTGATATTTGGTATGTTTGCTATAAACAATGTTGTTTTTAATTAGTACAGCTCGAAATATAATTTTTCTCAATGATTTTTGGATGTTTAAATGATTTTGTTGGTTCTATTCAGCAATTTTATAAATGTAACTTTTCTTTAAGATTTCTGCTTTACCCATTTACCCTTGTTTTTCTTTATAATTTCTGCGTTTAATTTACAAATCTTTGTATTCACTTGTGACACCCCCTGTTTATTCAACATTAAGCCTAAACAATATAATACTTTTCGCCATCACCAGTATACGACACATTTAGCAAGGACAAAGGCTCACCTTGTTGAACGGATCATCATTTAAATTAAACCCGATTGTAATTCGCCTGTTGACACTCCATTTGGCTTTTCCTTCCATTCGAGGTCGATGCAATTTTGATGATTTAATACTTTCACCAGTACTTATTACACAACCCCTTGAATTTCCACGCACTTGCTGCATATAATCCATACATATATCACGCCAATCTGACGCACGATACTGAGCATTCTTCGCTAAGCAGGTTACATTTTCAAATAATGCAATACAATACCTTTGAACAAATGTAACTAGATTCTCTTTCATCTCAATCACACGATGACAAATCTCGTTAATCCGACAGTCAAAACCCCATCATAAATATTAATACAAATTTACATGCGAATATTACTAATACAATCACCTTTTTTTATCCAAATCTTCTTTTAAAAAAATACAGAAATATATATTCATGTTGGTTTTCATACCGAAAGATGTTATTTTAAAGAAATTGGGAACGAGAAGTTTTGGGTTTTATTTATGTCTCCCAAGCGGAACATAAATGGTTCTTTCTTCTCCTGTTATCTTCATACTCTCCTATTGGCTATAAATGAACAATTTCACACAGAGCCATTCGAGAGAAGAAAGAAAGAAAGAAATAATTTTGTTTACTGAATAAAAATCGAGAATGAATCCCAACATTTACATAAAGAATCATATTTTTTATACCGACATTAGTCATTAAACAAAGCGAGTTTTATTGCAATGGGAAGAAATGCGGTGAAATCGTTTGAAATTTATTTATTTTTTATTATTTCGGCCGGTTATCGAAACGTTTGAGGAAAAAATATGCAATTGCTCAAAATCTATGATACTGTTTACGATATTTTTTATTTTTTCCTCAAATTTCCTACGTTGCCATAGTAATTCAACCCATCTAAACTTGTGATAGCAGATAAAACAAGAGCACTGGAAAGGTCTGCTGCCCTCTATTTTGAACTATTTTGCACGAGGGAAAATGAGAAGCAAAGAGTGTGCTATAAGTGCTTTGCATTTAACACTTCATGACCTAAATAAAGCACGAAAAATTAGTGACTTTTTAATGTAGTGCAGTAAAATGCTAATTTTTCAAACTTTGAAATAAGATGCAGTAAAATGAGATTATTTTTCTTTTTCTAAAGTTCAAAGTGGGAGCTCCCCTCAAAATTAAAGCTTAGTTCCACTTGAAAAAACCGTGTTACTGCAGCTGAAAATCACCAGCAGAATTGCGTCCTAATCACATATTCCCCCCCACTGCAAAGCGCAAAACGCCAAGGAATTAACCAATCCGTGCCGACTAAATCTAAAGCTAGAAACCCAAAAATACTTCGTAAATGGGTGTGAAATTTTCAAATCGCTCGAATAAAAGAAAAAAGGAAAAAAATTGATCGAGATCCACTTCCGAGAAACCGTAATAAGTTGACTGCGAACGGATATTTATATTTCTAGAATTTCGATTTAGTTGTAAAAGTGAAAATTACGTTTCAGTAATTGTTGTAAATTTATAATTTGGTTTCTTAAACATTCATTAAAACCTTCAGCGGAAAAATACTTGATTAGTTTTTCAGATATTGTCGCAAAGAATGGAAATGGTACAAAAAATCTGTCTGGGGAGTGTGCATTATAGATGATAATTAAAGCTCACAGTTAGTGAGAGTTAGTGCCTTACTGTTGGCTAATGAGAGAGTCCTAGGAACTTTTTTTCTTACTTTTTCTTATTTTTTAAGAATAAAACATTCGACGCTAGACAAATCATGAATGCACCTACTGTTGTCGAAGAAATTTTTTTTGCTTGAGTCCGAAGTAACTGAAGTTTTTATATTTGTTATTGCTAAGCGACGTGGACTAGAAACACATTTTAGAAAAAATTTCAAAAATATTTTGAGGTGAATTTAAAGTTATATTTAAATTTTGAGAAAAAATATACTTTGTAATATATCCCAAACTGTATTTTGAAATATTATACATTATAAACGATATTTACAGTTTTAGAAATTACATAATTAAAAATACTTTTGAAATTTATGGTATAAAGTAGCTATATTCAAAAATTAAACTAAAATCAGTTTCCCTTCAGTTTTATCAGAAGTAAATAAAGACTTCTGGTTTTATGTTTATGTCATTTGCTATTGTAGTTTATGTTGGAGCTATTTATGTCACTTACAGTAAACTAAACTTAGTTTATCTTCAATTTAGCAAACTGAAGAAAATTAAGTTTAGTTTAATTTTTGAATGCATTCACTGCATTCTTTGCTTCTTTTCCACTTAAAAAGACATATCTTATTGCTCTACTGTAACTGTAAGACAATGTGACTTTTTCTTACATTCATTTCTTGTCGGATTTTATTTCTTGTAAGATTTAATAAGATTTTTCTACAAAATTTAAAAGAAATTTAATCTTGTAGCATTTTAAGATCCTACTGTAAAGCTTTTAACTTTTTATGTGAGTTTTCTTAGAAATGACTAATATCTTTATAAGTATCAAATACAATTTTATAAAATATATTTTGAATTACTTTGCAATCTGCTTTGCAATTCAATCTAAATATAAAAGTTAAAGTAAAATTGCTTTATATATATTTTATATAAAACTCCATTTTCATCCTAGCAACAGAACTAACTAAACAAATTAAAATTTTCATTGCAATACTAAACGTCAATAAATTGACGTCGCAATTTAAAGAAAGAAAAAAAAATGAAAATCGAAAAATAAACGAGCATCTATTCTTTAAGAAAAAAAAATATCTAAAAGGTAATATTTACCCTTCTATGTTGATCTTTTGTCCGCTATTGTTTAACCGGATAAAATGTCAGTCAAGTTAAGCAGTAACTCCCACCCGCCTCTAATCACACAAAAAGTAGTGTAGTTATCATAAAATGAGCAACAAACTTCGATTTTTTTAACAAAATAAATTTTCACAAACTTTATAAAAGAAATCTATATCAAAGAAACATTTCTGCTATTCTGCTTTCAGAAAATCCTGTTTATATAGAAGACGATTGAAAGCTCGAAAGCATCTCAAAGTGCACTGCAAATCCAATAATAAACCTGAAAACTTTACGAAAAATTGTATTTTGTCATTTTACTTGGTCTTAGGTAAATTTTATTACGCTATTATTGGGATTGATGAAATCACGAGTTTGCTGCTGAGAGCATTTTATTTCGGATATTAGACTTTGTTGGTAGATCCGTTGTAGTTTAGTTATAACGCTTATTAAACCAAGTTTTGGGTTCGTTTCCCCTCGCTAATCCCTTCGTTGTTACGGTTGTGCGAGTTGTGCTGAAGTAGTAACAAGTGATGCAATTTTTGGAAAAGCAAAGCGAAAAAATTGTCTTTAACCAAAGTGCTGACTGAGTCGTTTTCTTAACTTTCCAACTCATTTTGCTAGAGGTTGTTTCCACAAAGTGGAGTAAAAGGGATTTTAGATGTGTAGCAGAAGCATGTCAAACTCATTTCTAGCAGTGGGCCATTTATACTGTTAAAACAAGAAAAAGTGCTCTGGCACAGATGGGGTAAAAATTATTGAATTACTATTATGAGACGATTGAGAAAACAGTAATGAACTGGCAAATGTTTAACAACTGGCACGTGACTAAAGAGTAAACTCCCAATGGACGAAATAACTCAATTTTACAAGGAATTTGAAATTTAACATGAATTGCACTGCAATAAAATCAGATTTTCAAAAATTTACATTAATTAAATTAATTAAGTAATTTTTTGAGTGATTCTGCTGATGTAACTCCTGTTTTTATGTAGCTGCTTGCAACCTTAAGCAATATCCACCCCCTGGTAAATTTTGGAAAGTTTTCTTATACATGCTTAAATGTATTGCATATTGTTTACAATAAACTTAATTATTATAACAATTGGTATAAATTTTAGCAAATATCTAAAAAAATTAAAAAATTAAAAAATTTAAAAAAAATAAAAAAGCAAATATCTAATATCTAAAATATTATTTTCAAATTGTTGCTTCACCTTATTCTGTAGAAACTAATTTTTGTTTTTAAAATTGAGCTATCATTGCATTATTTTATAGAAATCTACAAGAGAAACTAGTGATATTCTGAGAACTAGTCTGATTTCCAATGTGACAATTTCAACAATGTGTCCCGATTCCCACTATGAAAACATGAAATATTGAGCGACATCGAGGTACACTTTCCTATTTGAAAAATTGTGAAAACTGTGAGAGTCTGTCATTTAAATATTAACAAGGTTCACAACATCTGTGGGAAGTACAGGCTAGTGATCAAAGTCTCGCTCAGTTGAATTTATTTTTGCAAAACTTCAACTTTAGCCGTCTATTCGAATTACTCTGTTTCCCCAAACTGAAAGAATCATTTCCTTCTGGTTGATTATATTTTAATTAGTTTTGGATAGAAGGGAGCTCTGTTAGCTAACCAGAGAAAGAAATGATTCTATACTCCTGCATAAATATTTTCTGTGCTAATGGGGCAATATTTTTGTTCTGCAAATTAGGAACTCGGGAACGTAAAGAAAAATACTATGCGTCTTAATTCATAATAAATGAATCTTAATTGTGAAATTATGTTCGCACAAAAAGGTCACATGCAAAAGTTAAGTCCGTCAAAAAATTGAATTGCTATAGGTACTACAGTTCGGGGAAAACAAAACTTGTGTCTTAGAACATCTAAATTCCATGTTAATTATAAGTTAGATTTATAATTATAATATAAGACATAAGTTTTGGTCTCCGCAAACTCTTTATTGTCTCAAGAACTCATACAGAGTTTTGAAAAAGAGAGTTTGCAGAAAATAGAGAGTTTGCGGAGAACAAAACTTATGTCTTACATCTTATAAATTCCATGCTAATTATAAATCTAACTTACATTTAACATGGAATTTATAACTTATAAGACATAAGTTTTGCTCTCCACAAACTCTCTAATAAAATCTACTGTTTGTCTTATAACCTCCACGTTAATTTTATAATTAACATGGAATTTATAAGAAACAAGACATAAATTTTGTTTTCTACAAACTCTCTGTTAGTAGTATGGAGGAAGAAAGTCAATTGACAGTTTGTGGTGAAGAAAACTTAAGTTTTATAATTTTATAACTTATATATTCCATGTTAATTATAAAATCTGACTTATGATTAATATTGAATTTACAAATTATACAACATGAGTTTTATTTTCCACAAACTCTGTCGCAGTCCTAAAAATAACATCTATTACTGCCCGTGGATACACAATAATCCAATAAAAAAAAATTATAATAAATTATTGAAGCTTAAAATTAATTTTAAATACCACGCACGAAGGATATTCTCAGCACTCAACACCATTTGAATTGCAAATAAACTCAGGTATTCATACTCCAAGCAAACCCAATACATTAAACCCAGGAAGTGGTCAATCCAAAGCTTATTAGGGGTGAAGAGTGGGTGCACTTCCGCTGTTTTTTTTTATATCAATTCAAAGCACCTCGTGCACAATTCCTGTTTGTTTGGGAAATGTTCAATCCAATTTATCCACTTCACTCCATCTCTGCTTTACCTTAACTTTTCAACTTCTTTTTTCACTTAATCGAAATGGAAACTTCACAACCAAAGGAATTTTTACAAACTTCCAACAAAATCATTTCGCCCAAGTCGCCTTGATGCTCTTGGCATTTTCCACACTCTTCTACCTCCTCTACACTTGAGGGTACCATCATCACACTACGGGAAAAACCATTCAATTATTCTGTGTCTCAACCTCGACATCAATAAGGGAGAGACTTAGTCAACCTTTAATTAGCCCTTTGAGATCAAACTGGTAATAGACTCTCTTATAGAGAGGTTTCCACACATTTTTTTTCAAATTCCCCCCTCCTGATACTTAAGTAATTGATAAAAACTGATACGAAAACCTCAATACCTCTTCATTTGTTTACATTACAATTTCATTACAAGATAGAGTTCATAAGAGGCGAAAGATAATTTAATTCTTTGATTAGTTCTCTCTCGTTATAACAACTTCTTTTCCCATCTCCCCACTGGAGCAAAGTTAATCTTCTTGTACCCCTCTGGTGGCTAACAGTTGAAACAAATTGTTTGAAAGCATTTTTCTCACCGAATTTGAAACACCTAATCATTTTTTTCCCCCTTAACATGAAAAGTTTATTTTATGACCGAGTTTGCACAAGTTTTTTGTTGTGGCACCCAGTAATTGTCTGCTTAAAGGTTCCATTCATTTGGTACAATTACTGAATTGTTTATTTCGAAATGTTGTTATTCATAGGGAATCAATATGTTAATCAATTCAGCACCAGAATGATGATAAATGACGTCTGTCCAAAAATGATCAAAATTTTAATGTGTTATTTATTATCCTGCAAATGTATGAAAACAAAACGGTGGAATTTGAGAAAACATTGTGTACAATCCAACCAACTTTATCAAGGAAGTTGGTGTGCATGAAAAACTTGGTTACAACTTTTTGTTATGCATGCGTAATGTGCGCAACAATGAGCCACTTCCGTTATCACATGCCACCATTTTCTCTCACTTCGATGTTCGATCACGAGTCTGGATGTTTAAACGATACGCTAATTACGGTTTAGCTGAACTAACACCTCAGACAGAACAACCATAGCTTTTGTGGCATCGTGAAATAAAAATATTTAAGTGAATATACAAAATTTAAATACAAGCAACAACTTTGAAACTTAGCAAGTTTGTATTAGGTAAGTAAAATAACTGCTAATTAAATTATTAAGCTACAAAATTATAAGATACCAACCTACTAAGAAACCGAGTTTCTGTTTGTATTTTGGTAAATTGGTAGCTTGGTACTAAATTTTTGCTAAATCTCTATTGTCAATTTTTGTAAATCTAATTTCTCTTGCAGTGTTAATTACAATGTTGTTTAAAAGAAATCATTTGGGTGGTCGAGTTATAAATATTGAAAAGCTGTCCAACAATGTTCATTTTGTTGACCATTTGTACTTTGTCCTTTTACTATCTGCAAGACGATACCTGCATGTTAAATCTCTGGTGATTTTTTGTTGTAAGACTACCGTTAATTATTTCATTGCAGTTCAACACAGAATTGTTAATTGACTCCTTACACTGTAGGGAACATTCTGGAAAAGATTTTAATAATTGGCTGGGTAGGTGAGGAGGAAAGAATCCATAGCAATCATTCTAAAGTGAGTTCCAATACAATCGATTGCATCCAGCACGTGTTTCAAAAATCGTGGGCAAAACTCAGAGAGACGTTTTTAAGATCTCAATTACCTTAAGTAGTCAAACTTGAAAATGTAATAAATTAATAACTTAAAATTCAATAAAAATTCATTGCAAAAAAAGTCGAAATTATTGTAAATTTACAATAAATTTAATTATTGTAAATTTCATTTTTTTTCCAATAAAAATTGGTTTTAAACTTTGTTATTTTGAAATGACACATTTATAAAATCACAATAGGCTTTGTTCTCAAAAGTTGTCTGGCACAAACTCTCTCTTTTAAAATTTGATAGTTAGATATCATTTACCAACAAATTTAAATTGATTTTGCAACTCACGCCGAACATTAAGAGAAGAAGTGTTAAGAATGACAGGTCCTTTGCCAAAAATCGACCAAAATTCCAGCTGCAGTTGCCCCAATTTGCCACTAGGGACATCTTTCAAGTCCTACTTAATAATTAAGTGCCATTATAGCAAAGTGCAATAGTTCGCTTTGTGCCCACATTTATCACTGTTGCTAAGCAACCGAATGGGGGTGGAATGGGGTGGGGGAGCCCAACTTTTCGAAGCGACTACTGTCTCACACGAATATATCACCAGAGCTTTTTGCTTAATGAAGGAAGTTGAGAATCCTGCACTTCAATTATTCATCGATTCCAAATCAAAGGCGCGCTTACACCCGGAATGAAGAAGCAAATAAACGAACATATCGGCGATAAGAAATAAAAGAAAACAGAATTCTGACGTCACAGGACTTCTTTCGCCTCAAGATCTCCTGTCGCGTTAGCTGCTCGTAAAAGCCATTAATGATATTTATGAACTTATCTCATTTCTTATATACTATCTGAGGTACAGCTGTTCGATAACTTATAACATTAAGGTGAGGGTCACAAGGCACAAACTGCTCGTAAGTGACGGATTTCCTCTTAAATAACATGAGACTGAAAGCCATAAATTATCATATGACGTGTTTAAAACGCGTAAATTCCATTAAGAAAAGCCATTTACGGTGTAAGGCATGTCCTGTATTCCCATATCGAGATTTTTTGGATTACATCACAGGATGTGTGATTAAAAGGAAAATAACAAAATGTCACAAACGTTTCCTCACTCATTCAAAATCAGCAATCATTACACCCAATACCACTTGTCCTTTAATACTTGACTTGTCAAATTATTCACGTCAGCGCTAACTCTTCAATCATCATCTCAGTCAGTAACACAACTAACACTGCAAGAAAAATCAGATCTACAAAAATTCACAATAATTAAATTTGTTGTAACGAAGGAATGCACGTTACACATACGGTTTTAAGTGAACGCTTTCCGGTAAATTTTGTAAAGTGTTCTTTTATTATTATAAATTTTTGAAAATCTGATTTTTCTTGCTGTTAAAGAACACTGGCACAATTGATTTCCTATAGATAAACAATCAATTCTTTTTAAAAACCCCATCTAGTTTCGATTAAATACGAAGTAACCGAAGCCCCAACACCAAACACAGAAACAGATACCTTTAGATCGTGTAGTCCAAAGTCTGACCAATAAAAGCAAAGTGCGATATGTTGGCAATGTGAAACGTGTAAAGCATACCACGCCAAAACTAAAACAGTGTTATATCACAAAGATAATAATAATGATGTCCAGTAACCAGGAAGTAAATTAATGAATGATAGTGAAATGGTTTTTCAAATGGAAAATTTTAATTAAAATTGTCTTGTGTTTACCCGAGGTAGTGTATATGGTTAGGGTTAAATCTCGTTAAATTACTAATTTGATCCCATTTCTCAGTAAAGCGTACAAGGCAATGCATTTTCAGGACTGTCAGCCACTTTCCAACAAGCATGTGCTGTGTAGTCCAGTGGTATTAATCAAAGCTTAGTTGTTCAGTAAATCAAGAGCCGGAAAAGTTTCTTTTAGCCAAAGTGTTTGTTTGGATTATTACTCAAAATCCTCAACAAGGTGTATGAGAATTACTAGAGTCTTTAGAAAGATCCTGATTTATGATTTATGAATAGATATAAATTTCGTATTTAATTATAATTTAGATTTATAATTAAATAGTAAGTTTGCGGAAAACAAACAGTATTTTCTAACTTGTAATTTAAGCGTTAATTATAAATCTAATATAATTAATACAGAATTTATAAGTTATAAGACATAAGTTTTATTTTCCGCAAACTTAAAGTTTGTTCTTTTGAGTTGCAATTGTGCATTTTATCTAAATTAGCCCTAATTTCTAAGAATCGATGAACTTTGAGCTCTTAATCCAAATAAAAATCTCCAAAATCAATCATACATTACATAAGGCAACAATGCAATCACTGAGTTTGAAAATATCCATTAGAATAAAGAGTTTTGGCAGACCCAACTTGTTATAAACAAGAAAATATATTCTTTCCCCAGACGCGGCGGGCGTTTCGGGCCCAAGCGTTATGTACATTCACATCGATGATATGCTCCTTCATTTTCCAGACAAAATTGTAAACAAATACCACTCACAGCGAGAATCCACCAATTTTACCATCGATTTCTGGATTAATAATTGCAAAGTCTAATAACACTGTTTGCTTGTACTTTTAAAGAGATTTTAATAATTAATCACCTTGGGATTGCCGGAAAAATGGCATCACAGGAGGAAAGAGATCGCTGCCAATTGCTTCAAACTTCCAAGGAAGAACCGAAACTCCTTGTTTAAAGTTTCCTCCCATCCCCAGTGGAAAAGTACCCTCAGATATAACCAAACCTGTCTAATCAAATTGATCTGTAAACTCCATTTTCCCCATAAACGTCGCATGATCGACACCTGCGAGAAAAGTCACCGTTTTACCACGTTAAAAAAACCTATTCTTTAACAGTTTAACGCACAGAATGTACAATTGCACCGAGGGATTTTCGAAAATAGCCTATTGGACAATTCCCGAATCCCCCGAGAACCCCCAGCAGACCCCGAGGTGCATAAAAAGTTGATAGACAAAACCCTAGAGCGCAAAGAGAAAAAAAATTAAACAAAACAAGGACATATCTTACCCCATTCCCCACCTCCTTCCTTCCTAATCCCAGTTGTTACCATGACAACTTACACAAAACAGGCAAGGCAACCTGCTGCCCATTCATCTTTAATTACACTTTAGAGCGAAGCTGAAAAAACGCTCCCTTAATGACAGCTCGACTGTTGCCAGTGGAAAAACGTTCGTGCAAACACAACTAACTCAAAGATTCGCTTCTGTCGTTCCCAGATGGCATCGAGAGGTCAGTAATATCAAGGTCAGGCTGAGGTCATTGCTCAATAATAGGATAAGGATTGTTTCCATTGTATATTCAATCAGGACACAATGTTATCCAATTAACTTCGTATACCTGTCTCGGTCTTCATCTTCATTTACTTATTTCCTATTCCAATTTGAGGAACAAAGAGAAATCTTTTTCTTTTGATCGAGTTTTTACATGGAGATCTTCTCCCCTCTGCTAAAACAACCAGTTAATAAAATTCCCCACTTTCTTCGGTTCGTTTATGTCCTACAAATCATTCTCTTACATTCTTCCTCCCTTCTGCTGGTTTTTCAAATACCAGTTCACCAACCGACAATAAACGGAGGTTTTTCACACTTAAAATGTCTAAAAAGCATTCGATATGTTTGAATTCCGCACTTTTTCGAGCCATAAAATAGAAATTGCCGACTGTTCGTGTAAACAAGTCGGGGAAAAATATCAGTAATGCGTCACATGTAGCCCCAGGGCACATCCACGCCCAAACGGTGGCCCTCGGAGCTACGAATCCCGTTCACCTTGAAATTCGAATCTCCCACTTACGTTCGGTGCTTGTTAACGTCTTACCTGAGACAGTTGCGGCTCCCCTTGTATAAAATCATAGACCGTCTGCTGAGCGCGGTTCATGCCGAAGCAATAGCCGGCTAGAAGAACGACGAGGCAACACGGCAACATCTGCATGGACACTCCGTCCAACTAAACGCGACGTCGTGGACAGAGAAAACGCACTAACGAATCCCTGAGTTGGACGCCCTAATCCCCGCACTCAAGACTAGGCAAAGTGCCCACGAACACGGACGAAGATTTCGCGCCTCGACTTGACGTGGGGAGGTTCTGGGTAAACGCACCACACTGCGCATGGGTCGATCGGGGTGAGGAAACTCTGGTGTTTGAGTGGGATCTAGCGGTGGAAGTAAATATTAATAGATTTTTGTCAATACAAATTTTGAATTTTAAATTTTTTAAAATTGATTTATTAAGTTTAATCAAATATTTTTTATTATATTTCAAAATTTTTAATTTCTTTAAATTTTTTTTGTAATTGCATTATGATTTTAAAATTTTAAATTTCTACTTTATGAAATTAAAAAATTTAATTATAAAGTGGAATGAAAAAGAAAAATTTATTTGAATTTATTTTTACCGTGCATGTTGAAAATAATGGAGTTTGTTGTTCCTGTTTTAATGATACGCATCGTTTACTTCAGCGACCGTTCATCCACACGTCGTCTTGCGTACTTCCTATTTAATATTTGAAAAAGAAAAAGTTAAATTTTTTTCTAACTTCTCATTCCAGAAGTTTCAACATTCAAAATTAAAATATATTTTATCTAGAAAAAAAATTGAGACAAATTCAGAATAAAGTAAAAATATAAATAAAACATGGACTAAAAATTTCAATTACTTTCCACTTAACCATTTTATATATTCAAATTTATTCTAAAAGTGTGTAAACAATGAAATAGCTTTAAAGAACCCAGTAAATAATTAACATTTCCCTTTCTAAATGTAATATTTACATATTTAATTACTTACAAGAGCTTTAAAAATAAATACCAACACACTTTCACAGCTACATTGTACAACAAAACATAAACAATTATATGTAAACAATTTTAATTACGTAAATGAAATATGTGTTTACAGAACCTCACAGGCAAATAACATTTATTTGATATCACCAAGGTCCGGTCAGTAGGCAATGATTTCGTATAGATGAATTTTTTTCATCGATTATGCAGTCTGGCGAGCGTGTATAATTGCGGCTAAAAGATTACAGCCGCGTGTACTAGTTGTTTATTGTTGAACATGCACGACTTAAATTCTTTAAAGCCGATTAAGCATTTCCATGCATGAAAATAAAAGATACGTGGGCGAAAACAATTTTGTGCACGTGTAATTTTCTGTATTTTTCAATTGTGTTCAATTCAATGATTTTCTTTCTTGGAAACGTATTGGTCATTTCTAGAAGGCAGTTTTCTTCAAGGCTGGGTAAGAATGTTATGATTGGAAGTTGGTAAATATATTTGTTTTTCTGGTTTGCTTTTACTCCAAGTATTAAAGTGTATGGCCTGAACAATGTTGTGAGTTTGTTTACTTTGTCTGTGAGCATATACCGTACAAATACTTGTACGTAAGAGTATTGATAATTGAATACAAGAGTAATGATTACTCTTGTGTAAGCATGTGGAAATATATATAAAAAAAATTTAACATTCCGTATTTCATCAATTCTAGTAAGATGCCATCGATTGTAAAATGCACCATCATTTTCAGTATCAACAAAAAGTCAAAAACAATGAAAAAAACAAATACATTATAAGATGCATCGATTGGAAGTCGAACCCCAATTTCAGAGAAGTAAAAAATATATAATTGAATAATCAACGCTGCTATTACCAAGAATTGATAACTAATTATTGATATGAGCTACTGTAATTGTGGAAGCGGCTAATCTAAATTAATTCCGGTTTCATCTTTATAGAAAAATAGGTTTTTGTTTTTCCAAGTAAGTTTAAATTTCTATTAATTTCCTTGCTGTAAAAAAGTATAACTACGTTCTGTGGAACAATTCGTACTTACTATAAATTTATGCTTTAAATTTCCATCAAGAAATTCTTCTAATAGTATCTTTAATTGTTTGCAATTTATTTCCATTAGCAAGTCAAAAATATAATAAACAGAGTGGAAAACAATGTAAATTCTTGTCATTTCTTGACAGTAGTTTTATAATATTTAATAAAATTAATTGAAAACCTCATGGAAATATAAATATTTAATTTTGGTAAAAAAAATTGTAATAAGAAATGCTTTCCAGAATTAAAAAAAAATAAGTGCTGTTCAATTTACTTCCAAGCCATTTAAACTGACTAAAACAACTAATTTAATGTGGTTTCTAATAAAATTCCCAACGTTAAAAATCGCTTTTTTTCCCCAGTGCATCAATATTTTCTTATGTAAATATTTTCAAGTTGTTGTTTATAAAAACTAACAAATTTATTCATAATCCAGCACGTATGGTATCTTCCACGGTATTTGAATACAAATGTCCGAAACGAAAACAAAAATTTTATGAAAATGTTTATTTTCTCGCAGCATAAAAAAAACTTTTCTGAGCGTATAAATTACACAGAAGGCGGTCGGAATTACAAAGGTTCTGAATTAATGAGGTTTTATTCTACTTATATTGTTGTTTGTTTTCTGTGAGAAACAAACTTAACGTCTTTTGAAGATGCCATATGTCGTTCGTGCTATCCATTTCAAACCGAAACCATTGCGGGAATCGTTCATGTTTAAACCATTGCCGACAAACGGGCATAATCGAAGAACAATTCGTCACTTGCAATCTCTCTAACCAATCGATGTAATCAATCACACACTTGACAGCAAAGCTAACCTCGCTTGGATTGCATGCAAATGAGTCCAGCTCAGCACGCCTCTTCAAAGGAGAGCACACATTTCCGGTGCACCCACTGCCTTAAGCCCATTTCCGTTGGATCAACAGTAAAGTCTTAACACTGGAAGCAACGCTTATACCCTATGAATGAAGAAGCAAACTGTTAACATAAATCGCTATATAAGTTTTGGCTCATTATAAAACTCCTTTCAAGTTGTTTGTCTTTGTTATTTATCTATTTATTTATATATATTTTGTTTTATACGTAATATTAATTTTTATTATAAGTGGGATTAATTTTTAATATTTCTTAATTGGAATTTAAAGATGGGGAAAATGTTTCAAGTTTAATTATAATTTTATCCAATAGTCCATGTTTTATTTTATAGCAAATGATTGTGGCGCCATCTCTCGAACTGAGTACAAAACTATCGAAAAACTATATCTTTTGTAGAATTTACCTCTTGTTATTTGTATGTCAACACCGACAAGATAGAAGTGAATATTTTTTTGCACAGTACCATTGTAATTGATTAACATTTATGCAATAAAAGTTTTATTAATATGCTCAAAAAACAGCATGATCCGTTTACTGGCGCCATCTATTGGTTAAAATAACAGTCATTGAAAATTGATGTTCAAAAGGTTAAAGGGCAGTTTCCTTTGTACTTTTATCGATCAATACTTTTGGAATAATCAGTTTTACTATCATGAGTGGGAATAAAATTGTTGACATTTCCCTCATACATTTTCGTTCTAATTGCAGAATGAAAAGTTAGATTTTTCAACATGACACTTCACATACAGAAATGGGCAAATAAATGATAGTAAATTGGATATAAAATGACTAATTGGCATCATTACGAAAAATCTAGCTTTTGTGGCTTTCATGATCATTGAAACGACCAATCTACAGACCTCTTTTAATTGCCTAAAGCATTATTTGACATCATTTACGCCTCTCATTTTATAGAACGGACCAATTGTTGGTAATTAAGGTGATCATCCCTCCCGATTTCAGGAAACAGTCCCCTGAACACCCTCTGTGTTGCCAGTCAACCTTATCCCCGGTTTTGTCCCTAGTTTTCAATTTCTCCGCAAACTCTCTATTGGTTGGCAGGGGTGGATTTACCACTTAGCCACCTTTCGGCCGAAACTGCTTTGCTAAAGGTTTTGCCACCCCAGAGGTATAAGGGAAGAGACTCAACTGGCACTGCTGATATCCCATCCCGCTTTACACAGAAATGCCGCCCCTGAAGTTTAGCTGCTTTAGGATCAGGCCTTACACGTCTATCAGGAAAACCACCACCGGTTTTCTGCATCTGGACAAATCTGTCAAGTTGGCCCAAGTAAGCTGAATGGAAATATTTTGCATTATTTTATGAGTTATTTGGTTCATTAAACATCAAATTGATGTCAAATTTAGCTTGAGTTGATGTCGAATTGACGCCGATATGTAGAATAAATATGGAATTTAAGTCAAATTGGCATCAACACGTCAAATTAATGTTGAATGTGCTGCCATCCTAGGCCTTAGGGCTTAGTCTCATAGACCTTTTGGGAAAACCACCATTGTTGGAAATCGAAGAGCAAGAGCTCTGTACGATAAATTATATTCAGTGATACGTACTACAATTCCAAATTTGCCCCAATAATCACGAGATTCTCTCATATTACTTTTATAAGTCTCTCGAGAGATGTTGCTAGTTTAGATGGTAGTTACTACAACTACAAAACCTGTCTCAGTTTAAATGTTTTGCGAGATAAATGTTTTGCGAGATAAACGTTTTAAGTGCTTTTCATAAATACTTTATGCAGGAATGAAATGTACAAAGATGTATCACGCTAATTAAGCATTTACAGAACGATGTGCAGATGTGCAATCTAAATCTGTGGCTAAACTCCAAAGAAATCGAATTACTCAACTTCTGATTGTTGAAAGGGAAACCTGACCAAAAAAAACATTGCTAACACAACCCTCATGTATCTCGGTCCACTTAAAAGGTTCTTCACGCTTCACTTCTCCACTTTCATGCCAGATTAAGAAGTGGGAATGCTGAATATAAGCAAGTTATAAAGAGTCACTAAAACAACAGTTGACTGTGGATTTAAAAGCAGTTTCAAAGAAATGTAATGCTTTTTGCCATATTCTATGGTATTCTTTATAAGAAGCCTCGACAATAAAAAAATAAATAAGAAAAACAACAAAGTGTAAGTCATAAGATCATAAAATAAAAGAGAATTGCTATATCGCTGTACTGTATAGAAGATTTTGGTTGCAATTCACATTCAGTTTGTGAGGCTACTCGTTTCATTTCAAGACCTAAAATCAGATCATCTGATTTTAAGTCATGAAATGAGCACAAATTGTGCTTATTTTAATATTCAGAAATGTGCCGTTAAGTGAAGATTGCTGTCAGAACATATATAAACTTAATAAAAATAGATAAACGATATAGGCACAAACTAAGATTGGTTGCGACTTGACCTTAGAGAGAGGAAAAATCGAAATGTGCGTGAACTTGGCCCAACAATGTTAGCCCACGAAGCTGAAAATTTAGTATTATTTAGTGCTCATTTAGTGCTGTCAGAATACAAAGATTCAGAATTTGTGCTTAAATAGAAATGCCAAAAAATGGCATTAAGTAATTTGACCTAGCCCAGCAATATTATCCCACAGACTTGAAATTCTGGTATTATTTAGTGCTCATTTAGTGCTGCTTAAATACCAAATTTCAGAATTTGTGCTCAACTAGAACATTCACAACAATCACATTGTTTTACTTCGAAACGTCCAAACTGTCCAGAATGTCTTAGAACGAGCACAAGTTCCAAATTTCATCCCAGACTTGAAAATTTGGTATTATTTAGTGCTCATTTAGTGTTGCTTAAATAGTCTAGAGGGAGTTGACTGTACTACAAAAGTGTTAGAGTTTTAGCTTTACATAATCATACTTTCTGAAATAATGGCTGCTTGTAGAAACAGATAGGTCAACTGTATAGTAAAGAACTTATTTTTTGATTATTAATAGGATTCTCGTTGTTTTTTTTTCGACAAAATTACTGTGGAGGGCGTTTCTGTTAACTCGAATTCCGTCGGGTATTTTCGACATGATTCCCGTCACGTCGCTCATTTTCGATGAGAATCCCATCGACGGGATTCTGCTCGCCGGCTGATTGCACCAATCTCATTAGCATTAACCTTAGATTATACCACACATTAACAGTGTAGAATAAACTAGGATTAAAGCTTAACTGAGGTTGGTGCAACCAACCCTAAGTCTACCACTCAGAAACGAAAATTCTGCCCTTTATCCTATTGGCAACCAGCGATCATTCATTCAAATTTAGTTCCATCCCTTAAAGCTTAAACACAAGCTTCATTAGACGAATTTATAATAAAATAATTTCAATTGTCAGAGAATTTAAAAAGTAAGATTAGTTTTCTCAGTTTCAATGCTGATGTACATTTTTTTTTTGTGTGCAGCAGCTGCAATCTTAACTGCTACAGAACGTGACGTGCAAAGATATAAACTGAAAAGAAAGAAGGAAAAATAAAGAGAAAAAAATAATAATTTCAGTTTACTTTTTGATTTATGCTACTGAACCCAGACTGATTACAAGCATTTTGTGCGATGACTCAAAGAAAAATGTTCATCTATTGACTCAGATTTCAGAAGGGATGCCCTTTAACTAGTTTTCTGCTGCCTCATGTCTACAGCTGGATTTGAGAGGATACTATCCTATAATGTTATAAATTTTCTGAACTACATTTATTTAGCTTTATAAATAGAATTTAGAATCCCAAGATGCAAGTCATACTTCACATTTCCCACACTATTTATTTATCGAATAAATTATTGCTCAACGACAATGTGTTATTATTTATTGTCTCATTTTATAGAATGATCTCGAGCGACTCAATATTTCTTCAAAGTTTCATAATAGATCTTCTGAGCTATTAAGTAACTATCCATTCTTTTCAATTTTATTTTATCACCATCAATGGACCCTCTATTTGCAATAAAACTCTAATTGCTTTCCAATTATAGCAACATCTTTAACCATACTTTAACAGACTCCGCAACTTCATTGTTTATCTATTTTCTAATTACATGCCAAGTTAATCTATTATTCTGTTATTTCTCAGGTCGCATGTCTGCTTAATAAATTGCTCATATAAATTAATTATGTTTTAAACATTGTAGTCACCATATAATTAGGACTCCAAAAAGTTTATTGTCGTCAAGTAGCTGAGTTGAACCAAAAGATTGAAGTATTTGGGGACTTTTTGGACTACTTAATGTACACAACAATTAATTTTTGGAATATTAACTGTTGCTTCAATCATTTACTTGAATTTTCCATGCTATTATTTATTTTAAAACTATTTTTTTCTTGTGAATTTCAGAAGTCCATTTGGCTCTATACTTTCAAATAAAAAGAGGTCATAAAAGACAGATACATAGGTGAGGTCAATCTTATTTTTCAAGAGGGTTGTTTTTCCGATGGTTGTTTATTAACTTCTGATAAAATCCATGGTGATTTTGGGTCAATGGAAATTTTGAGTTAATAAGTGCCTTTAAATGTGAGAAATAAAAGTAAAGATGATTAAGATGTAAGAACATGCAAATTTCAAAATGCTGTTCGAATCCGATTAGATACAACTTTGACCAGATCTCAGTGACTTGTATCCTCCGAAAATGGTTATTTGCTCTTCATTAAGCAATGAAAATTTCCTAGATCTTTGCTTTAATCATTATGTTGCGGTTATATGTACGTATGTCAAACATATAAAGTTGAACAGTAAAGTTGGTTATAGACTTTAATCGGTATTAAACCAATACTTGAGCCATACAAAACCTATCATGCAATTTTTGCAAATTTTGCAAATTTCAAAATGCTGTTCGAATCCGATTAGATACAACTTTGACCAGATCTCAGTGACTTGTATCCTCCGAAAATGGTTATTTGCTCTTCATTAAGCAATGAAAATTTCCTAGATCTTTGCTTTAATCATTATGTTGCGGTTATATGTACGTATGTCAAACATATAAAGTTGAACAGTAAAGTTGGTTATAGACTTTAATCGGTATTAAACCAATACTTGAGCCATACAAAACCTATCATGCAATTTTTACAAATACTGCACTATCATCTGAATCAAGCGGATAAAACTAATAAAAACTACCCTGCACCATACTTCACCACTCGCTCTTATTTTCTCCCAAATGCTTTCCCATTAGTTTCTAATTGACCAAATTTTGAGATAAATCAATGGTTTAAGTTTTCTCTAAATGAAACATTTTATTACCAGCTAAGTTGGGCAAGTAATAAAGAGAAAAGATTACGAAACCAATATTCAATTTTGTTCGAAATTTTTAAGAAATATATAATTGAATACTTTTCCGAATAATTTTACAGAAGAATTACTCGGCAGCCCAAAAATCTGATGTAATTAATTGTCAAAAATTAATATTTATCCGAGCATTAGGAGTAATACAAACTTAATATAAGAAAGGGGATACTTACAGGTTCTTGATTTGATGATTTAAAATTGTGGATTAGAGATCCTAGACGTCAAGTATCCCCGCCATGGCGTCACCAGCAATCCTGCTAAACGCCACGCGGCACTTCGAGGAAGTCATACAGCAGTTCGAAAGTACAAAATTTTCTGTCATAAATATTTAAATTTGTTCACACACAATTTATTATTAATACGATTATTAGTTTCCAAAAAATAAATTAATTTTAGTTACTGCGGAACATAAATTTCAAGGCGTAGAATTGTCAAAATTTAATGCAGATACGAATTACGATATTAAATATTTCGCAATTTCGAATTAGTGACGTGTTATTGACCTCAAATGAAATATCTTTTATTTTATTTTGTCTATCTTTTGATTTTTAATTTAAAACTCATTTTGTTATGTACAAGGAATTCTTGCAAAATAGGGGGAAAAGATTAAATATCTTATAATATTGATATTTATGGAATATAAATTATCAAGCAGAGCAGTAACAGAAACTGACACATTTCAACAGAAGTTTTTATAGCAGTAATTAATCATATTTCAAATTCAATTTCAAATTTCACGCCAAATAGACTGGCTCACGATTAAAGTATCAAAGAAGACACTTTATTTTGTTCGAGAAATGAAGATGAATGGACATTTAAGGGACACCTACCAAGCGCCATTACTCTGATCCCATCTAAAGCAAAGTCTTGTTTCTCTCATCTGGGACCGCTAAGAAACGAAAATAAAAAGACAACATGCTGTTTCCTCTAAAGTTTTCAGTCATTATTCTTTCCATCACAAAAACACTATCTAATCCAACATTCAATAACGTTATTTTCTTTTAACCTATTTACACTCTTATAGATAATAAATGATTCTGAATTATATAAATTCCGACACAGAAGTCAATAATTTACTTGTAATGATGAGGAAGTAAAATAAAATAAAATAATTATGATACGTAACGATTTTTTTTTGTTTCACAATACATTTTGGAATATTTGATTTGTCTTGTCTGTATTAGAAATTACACAGAAAAAGCCTATTAATTTATGAGTTTGTTTATATTTTGTAAATGATAAGCTGATAATCCATCTCTTTTGCTGTGTAAGCTCATATAATAAGAAACACCTGAGCAAAAACGCACGATAGTGCAGCTGGTAGTTGTAATTAGAAATTATATAACAATTACCTGTTAAAAGTATAATAAGTCTTTCAATATTTTTAGAGATAATTGATACTCCTTGTCTTGTTAAATTTGTCAAAAGTTTGCAAAAGGAATTTGTCTTTTTACTACCCCAATTTATTTCCCCAATAAACCTTTCAGTTGTTATAATTCGAATTAAATCGGGATTTATCATTAAAATCAAATCGCTAATTGGCATGAAAGAAAAACTCACGTAATTGACTCAAAGAAAATGAAAGCGTAAACTCCAATGATTGGAAGAGAGAAAATGACGTCACAAATACTACACACCCACGTGAAACTGTGAAACTCTTAAAATACCACTCAGGTCCTCGCATCTTCCTTTTCATCACTGGGATCATCACAGGTAGGAAGTAGCAACTTTCTTAATTAAGTATTTTTTAACTTAAACTTTTATCTAAACCAAGCACAGTACTATACGAATTTTATTTCACTTTATTTACGATATATTCTTTTAACTTTATTGACTTATCTCAAGTTCTCCGTTAAACAACATTTATATTGTGTACAACGCTTAATTAACGGTAATCAATTGCATTTTATAGCTTTAAATCATAAATATTCATAAATGGAAGTGGACGAATACAGAAAACGAGGTATTTTTAAAAATATATAAATTCTATTGTTACTTTTCCATTAACATTCATTAAACGTGTGCTTAGGGAAGGAGATGGTGGATTTCATCGCGGATTATTTACAAAATATCCGCGAAAGACGAGTTTTCCCTGATGTCAAGCCAGGATACATGAAAGAATTAGTTCCCGATTCTGCGCCTGAAAATGGGGAGCCTTGGGAAACAATATTTGGTGATATCGAGCGTGTAGTTATGCCTGGAGTAAGTTTATGATCAGTTATCTCAGCCGTGAACTTTAAAATATAAATTTTCAGGTTACTCATTGGCAAAGCCCCTACATGCACGCCTATTTCCCAGCCCTCAATTCTTTTCCATCACTACTAGGTGATATGCTCGCAGACGCCATCAACTGTCTGGGCTTTACTTGGGTAATTTTTTTCCCAATCTTAGTCACTTGAGATTTCATATCACCGAGCGTTTCTCTTCATTTTTTGTGTGCATTAGGCCTCAAGTCCCGCTTGTACGGAGCTTGAAGTTGTGGTGATGTGTTGGTTGGGTAAAATGATCGGTCTGCCTGAAGAATTTCTACACACTCGACCAAATAGCCCAGGTGGCGGCGTGATTCAGGTAATTTATATCACGTCTGTTAAAGGAGTGCATTTGTTTTCAACGCTTCTTCAATTGTAGACAACTGCAAGTGAGTCGACATTCGTATCCCTCTTAGCTGCAAGAACCGAAGCGTTTAGGCGATGCAAGTTGTTTTGTCCAGATACGGATGAATCCGAAATTAATGTCAAACTTGTGGCTTATTGTTCCGATCAAGTAATATTAAGTTTGCAAAAACTTTTTTTAATTTATTATGTTGATTATAAATAGCATTGCTCTCGCCGTTTCTATTAAATTTAACTCATAAATTATAAGTTGCAATTTATAAATTACAAATTTTGTGTTAAATATAAGTCTGATATACAGTAATTAACAAGTTACAATTTATAAGTTACATAGTTTGCGGAAAACAAAACTTATGTCTTTAACACTGTAATTCATAAAATCTCTAATTGTTTTTATCTGAGAAAATATCATTAAATAATCTATCAGTTAAACTTAATTAAAATTATGCCAATTTCTAGGCACATTCATCAGTTGAAAAGGCCGGACTCATTGGTTTGGTTCAAATGAGGTACCTTGAAAGCGACGATAAACTTTCCCTAAGAGGAGACAAACTTGAAGAAGCGATTAAAGATGATAAAGAAGCTGGACTTATACCATTTTTCGTGAGTTATTTTGAATTTCAAATTAGCTGTGTAATAGCTGGCAAATTGGATAAGAGCAAGACTCTTAGCACTTTAAAGTGACCAGAGGGGAAAACGGAGTTAATCTATTATATAGTGCGTTATTATGTGCGTTGACCCTACAAATGAGTCTTGTAGAAGAAGTGCTGTCTTGAAATGCAGCTTTAGGTCTATCAAAATCATGATGGATAAGGTCGATCGATTGATTTTTGACCTCGTGGCAGTGAAAGAAGAAATAAAAGATTATTGATTTGAAACGGAAATAAGAAAATTTCTTTTTTTAAAAAGAAGAATTTTTTTTTGTTGCTTTATTAATATTATAATTTAAATAAATCTCTTTAGTTATGTGCAACTTTGGGCACAACAGGCGCTTGTTCGTTTGACAATTTGAAAGAATTAGGACAAATATGTAAGTTAATAACAATAGAATGTCAAATGATATGTTGATTACTAAAAGAACTAAAATTATTCAGGCCAAAGAGAAGATGTCTGGATGCACGTAGATGCTGCTTACGCTGGAACAGCTTTTTTATGCCCAGAATTCAGAAAGTGGTTAAATGGAATTGAATATGCTCAGTCGATAGCTTTCAATCCATCCAAATGGATGATGGTTCATTTTGATTGTACTGCCATGTGGTAAGAATGAATTATTACAATACCATTTGTAAAATATTTTAATTTTTTTATTTCTTTTAAATTTTAGGGTAAAAAATAGTGGCGCATTGCATCGAACATTCAATGTTGATCCCCTTTATTTGCAACACGATAACTCAGGATTGGCTATTGATTATATGGTAAGATTTCTTTAAAAGTTTCAAAAGATGGAGGCGTGGAGTTCTGTGTCATGAGAGATGATGTTTCCTACAAACTAGTTAAATGTAGTGTAATCATGCAAAGGCGTTTCTAACAACAAATGGGTCATGTTTGAAAAACAGCTTGATTATTATCCATACAGTAATTATGGTACTTGACGCCGAGATCGCATTCTCAAGAGAGTTGTGAGTTGGATCAATCGTACATCACTTATTACTCAGAGAAAGCACACGGCAACTTGTTTTAGCAAAATTTTTTTTTTCTGCCGTTATTTATTATCACTGGTTTTTCTTGTAAGAATGTAGCAACTTGAATCTTCATCGCTTTTTTAAAAAAAATATTTTTTCAGCATTGGCAAATACCCTTGAGTAAACGATTTCGCGCATTAAAGTTGTGGTTCGTTATTCGAAATTATGGAATAAAAGGATTGCAAAAACATGTTCGACAGGTATTCAGTTGGATAATTCAAGTACATTATGAATTAAAATTTTTTAAATATTCTTTTAGGGTGTTGAATTAGCAAAAATGTTTGAATCTTTGGTCTTATCCGATCGAAGATTTGAAATTCCAGCCGAACGGCATTTAGGAATGGTGGTCTTCCGATTACTGGTATGTAAATAAACTTTAAGAATTTAATTTTGAGTGGTCATTGTGTTCGTTTCTTTCTATAACTTTTACTTTCTAATGTATTTAACACTTTTAATCTTAATTGTATTTTGATGTTGTATTTTCTGACTACATTATAAGTTAATTGATCCAAAACAGCACTCAACAGCTAGAGTTTCTTTTACGATCCCTTTAAGTTCCTCTCTACTACTTGTAAAATAAAAGTAAAAATTCATATCTTCCTTTTAAGTAAAACTTGCTTCACTGCACAGTTTTGCAAATGTTAAGGCACAGTACTTAGCAATGACCTTTTGCACAGTTTTCCTACCTACAAGACACCATTGCCAACTTCAAACGACTTCAATCACAATTATGTGCATTACACTACATTATACTTTCAGGGAGAAAACGAGTTGACTGAAAAGCTTCTGAAAAAACTCAACTCAAGTGGCCATCTTCATTGCGTGCCTGCATCACTCAAAGGCAAATACGTGATTAGATTTACAGTCACTTCATCTCGAACCACTCGCTCAGACATCGAGCGCGACTGGTCTTTGATCAAAACAACCGCTGACGAAATATTGCAAAAAGAAATGGTTCAAATTAGATCAAGAGTTAACGTTGGGGACATCAAGAAGACAAATCCAAATTTTGGAACCAGTTTGCTTCTTGCAAACAGTCCAATGTCTCCTAAAATCGTTAACGGAAGTTTCGTTGCAATTTTCGATTCTCACGACATGTTGGTTGAATTTTCCCGTAAATTTGGAGGAATTCGTATTTCAGCGAGTGATAATTTCAGCCTTAGACAGAGAGTTAGAGGAATGCTGATGTCAGGTAAACAACTTAGTTTAGATTCGAGAATGGACTTGGTAGAAACACTTGTGGGAGGAACATTGCCTAAACACGAAGAGGAGCAACAAGGGAAAAACATGATTACTGACACAGAGCATGACGAAGGAGTAAATTAAATGTCTTAAGGTCTACATTATAGAGCAATAAGTTAATGTTTGTAATTGTATGTTACAGTATCTGCGGTCAAACAGCATTGACAACGGGCTGCTGACTCGTCATTATTATAATAATAAATTTTACCTCTTCGTGACATATTAGTTAATTTGTGCAAGCATTTTTTGAATCGTATTGCGTGAAGCCTTGAAATGGATAAATTGAGTTCTAGAGTTCAGCCTTAACGTTATTTGTTTTGAGAAACCCCTTAATATTGTTTGAGATTTATGATTACCTAAATAAATAATGTTCTCCGCTGTGATATATACCTCAATATCAAGTTTCATCGCAAGGTTTCTCGCTTTACACTTTAAAAAAATTGCTTGTGCTTTTTATTAATAATTCTTGTGGTATATACATGATATGATACCATACAATTTCCAATATAGGGATTTTGAGGAATTTTAATTACCTTTATGTTATGTACCTGACTTTTGCCATTTTAGTTGTTCTGTATAATTATAGCTCTTGCTAATTGGGCATTCAGAGTCATAGAACTTAATAAATTCAGGTGGAGAAACTTGTATTCACTACCAAGAAAATTTAGATTTACAAAAATTCACAATAATTAAATTTTGTTGTAAAGAACGAATGTATGTTACATTTTAATGTGTTCTTTAATAAGCTTAAACAAAATGTAAATTAGATGTTTACAATAAATTTAATTTTGTAAATCTGGTTTTTCTTGCAGTAATTTTTATGGATTAATATTGAAGTTCAGACTCGAGCAGACCAGAATTTGATTTTTAGTTAAATTCCAAAACTAGAAATTTTAGTTTATTAACTAACCATACCACGGTCAAACTGCAAATTGTATTATAGCTGTATTTATTCTCATAACAGTACAGATGTAATCATTAGAATGTGCATCTAACTGTCACGACATGTAGAACTTCCCAGAAAAATAAATATTGTATTGTAACTGCAAAAACCAACTTTATTTGAAAACATCTGAAATAAATATTCGGGTATGATAAGATATTTCGTTTAAAATTTATTCATTGGCACAGTTAGCATGGACAAATTACCCTTTTTCTTTTATCCATTTTATTCGACCAATCGCCTTTAATCTTTCGTTTATACAATGCCGGGAGGAATGTTTGAAATTTCGACAATCCTAATTCTAACTACGTCCTAGTACAGCTACAGGTTTTTTTTTTGCCTCAAAATTACCGATTATAAAGAAGAGATTTTCAATTTTTTTGGAAAAATGTTTTATTACTTTAATCTCATAACTAACTGAATTCAAAGCCTTCAATTTGGTCACTATCGCTGCAAGTATTTTTATAAAACAATAAGTTAATATATAAGAAATAGAAAAAAGTGTGAGAAATGAAAAAAATATCACGTGATTTAACATTTTAAACAAAAAGAATAAACTGAAGGCACCAAATTAAAGTACCCACTGTATAAAAAAATGCTTTGTTGGTCTTTCCTAAACTTCTATTATTATTTTTTAAATTCTCTAAATTAATTTTATTTTAAGCTATTAAAAATGTATTTACACAGACCAAGATAAGAAGCAGTTCAAACGAGGACGGCAAAATTATTAAATAAAACAAAATGGTCCAAAAAGCAAACAAATATTAAAAAATAAAATAAAGTTTGAGGGTTTCGTTTTCTTTCTTTTATCCTTTTTAATAATCTAGATGTAAATTTGCAAGCAAAAATCTCCACTTTTTATCCAAGTTTTCAAGAGGGTAAAGAAACTGGCAATTTTTTGTTACTCTTAACATAGTTCTCAATTGACATTAATTCTATTATCCACATCAACCCCAACTCAAGACTGAAGCCACTGATGTTTGAGAGAATCTTGTGCCAACGCACGATTTTTTGGATCAAAGGCCAACATGGGTAGTAAAAAGTCGGCAAACTGTCGTGCTTCATTCACATCCCATTCATATTTTTCAGTCAGCACTTCAAAAAGTCCCCATGGTTTGAGTTTAGTAATGTGACGTAATTCGCCTAAATAAATAAAACTTTGTAAATAAAATGTTTTGAGATGTTTTTTGAGCAAAAAAATATCAAATCGGTTTGGAATTTGTTATTTTTTTTGCTCCAAAAGTAAATAGTGAGAAATGCATAATGCAATTCAGATGTCACTCACCCTTTTTAGTGAAAAATTCTCGAGAGTATTTCCCTGAGAAGGCAATATGTTTTGGTATTTCTCCTAGCAATTCTATTATATGCGCCAGATGATCCTCGTCCCGCGAGTAGTCTTCACCAGAATGGGGCTCAAATAGATAATCACCAGTTGCCAATTCAAATGCCTAGAAATAGAAAGGAAATGGAAAAGTAAAAAACTTATTAAATTTTTAAAGCAATTTCTCGAAAATGTCAAACCAATAAATGTTAATTACTTTTCAGATCAATGAAATATATCTGATTGATATAATTTTAGAAACAGAAATTTCATAACCAGTTAAGAACTTGTCAGTAAGAAAATTGAATTTCAGGGCAATAAGCTAGACTTCCAATAATTGGGTTTTAAATCCTATGATCCAGTGCCTTAGAAATGCCAATTTAAATTTTTGAAGGGGTCTTCCAGATCATTGGGTGTAGAAATGCCGTATTTCCTGTTATCTGCGGCAGTTTTTCAACAAAAATAAAGTTAAAAAACAATGCTGAACAAGCCGCAACTGTTCAGTGGTTGCAGCGACAATTCAACGTTGTTTTGATGTTGTTTTATGATGTTGAGTAAACAGTAGTTCCATTCAAAAATTAAACTAAAATTAGTTTTTCTTCAGTTTTGTTTATTTACACTTTCCAATGCAATTTATATTGAAGCTGGAATTGAAAGTGACGTAGACAAGCCTTAAACTGATGGAAACTAAGTTTAGTTTAATTTTTGAATGTAGCTATTGATTAGACATCAAATCAATTAAAATTATTCAATCAAAAATCATTGTTGATTTGACCAAATTTTGCTACTTGGGTGAATGTCTCATTCATTTCACTCATTTGATCTATCCAGCCTAATGGTTACCTCAATTATATACAATATGATTACATTATATATATGACCTGTAAACTGCCAATTATTGCAATTATTCAGGAACTGTATTACTTGCCATATTTTGCAAAAATTCGAAAATGTCATACCACAACAAAAGTGCCCTGAGGTATTAAATTTTTGTTTTGATCAAAATCGTAAACAAAATTTTAGTTGTTTTCGTGAAAGAACTTGAGTAAATATTTGTGCAAGTGAAATTTCTTATGGGAAAATATTTTACTTTACTATAGTAAATATTGCACAAATAATTACAAGTAAAATTTCGTATGGAAATAAATTTTTTGTAGAAAATTGCTTAAATAATCTCAGTTCAACTTCGGAATTTACATAAGAATTATTTTATGAATTTAACAGTTTACTCGTGCCATTTTCCTACTCCAAAAAATAATCGTAAAATTGCATTTATTTACTATCCCTGGTCTTCAAAAATAACGAAACCTTTAATATTTTGCATTAATAATCATTCTAACCAATCACGTGAAAAATTGTTCAAAGTGCAACGAATGAAGCAATAACTGACCCAAATCAAAACGACACTCATTATTTCGCAATATAGCAATTCCAAATTAATTTAAATTTACCATGCAAGCTGTACTCCAGATGTCAGCAGGCGGTCCATACCCTGCCCCTAAAAGAACCTCAAGACAGCGATATTGTCGAGTTTGTATATCCTCAGTAAAATGATGATGCTAAACAACAAAATCCACAATTACAAAAAAAATTCACTAATAAAAAAAAAAATTAATTCCACACACCACCCAACAAGCATTTCCAAGATCCGCTATTTTAACCGAAAGCTCGCAAACTTCGTGAACTGGATCTGGTTTTCGCTCAGGTGATTTCCTTTCAGGGCAAGACGCGGTCCTCCTCATGCTAGGAGATCCACTTCCACTTTTCCCACCATCCGTTGATGAAACCGTTTCGCTGCCGGATCTCTCTAACACAGTTTTCCGCCTATTACCACTCGCATCAGCTGCCGCGTTATCCAACTCGTCGTGTCCGTTACATACGCCGCCTTCGTCGTTTGCCACAATGATATTCGTTTTGCTAAAAATAATTAAAAATAATTAATTAATTTTCTTATACCACCAAGATTCACAAATTATCTCGTAATTTGACATGTAAATTCGAAACCGATAACAAGTTTCGTATCATATTCCAAATATAGATTTTCAAGAATATGCCAATTAAAAATGATTCAATAACATTACCAAACATTGTTATTGAATATGTTCTGCTCAAAGCCATAGATTAGCCCAAAAATCAATATTTTAATTAAAATATAGAATTAATGCTACTTGGTAGCAAATCTCAGTTGCATTTGCTGACATTGTCGACAATAAACATTGAAAAATTTAATTCAAACTCATATCTACGAAATGAAACATTCTCCTTGAATTGATAAAATATTAATTTTGTTCAACTCTACAGGACTACTGACTGATGTTGCCCGATTTTCATCTGAAAATTCAATTTAAAATACAATAAAGAGTAAATAAAAAAAAATAAAAAGAAATAACAAGTATACATTTCCAGTAACAGCAAGCCCAGCATAAAATAAATCACATTTCTTACATTTAGAATAAATGAAAAACATAACTTATCTTTCTCATGTGCCAAGAAATTCTGCAATAAGCAGCTAATCAGTACCGAAACGTTCAATATAATTTTCTGTCACTGCACTAAAGTGGATTTTACCATAGTGTTTGGCTAACGGAAAAGCTTTCATTGGCTAATCTCCAAAGAATAAAGATAAAATTCAATCGTCTTGCAAAGAATAGTAAAATAAAACATTCTTTTGTTAAAATTCTGTTGTTTAAATTCCCCCAGTGAAATCTTGTAAAAATTTCTGAAAGCACTTAAAGGTTCACCTAAAAATAAAGTTTCATTTTTTTCTCACTCCAGCTGCAATCCTTTTTTAGTTTATGTTGCACTTAACTCATTTACACGTTATATAAATATTACTCATTGTAACAAGCAAATAAAGTGCATAACATACTAATTTCTTAATTACAACAATTTAAATTGTATTCTTTTAGAACACGTCAGCTGTTTCATTTTTAATAATTAAATTTGTTGTAAATAAAAAATCTACATTACATTTACGGTTTGAAAAATACGCTTTTTGTAAAGTGTTTTTACAATCTTAAATGTAATGTACAATAAATTTAAATATTTTTTGTAATTTCATTTGTATTTTTCATTAATTTTAAAAATTAAATTAAATTTTTTACTTTTTAAATTTTTTACACACCTTTGATTTTCATTGTCCGAGTCATCCATTTGACCAATATCACCAGCACCAGTCGTAATGCCTGAAAAGAATAATTCCACTGAGACTAAAATTGAAATCCAATTTCCTTACAAAAACAAATCTATTACTGTGATTTGAATTATCGCCATTTTGGCTGTAGTTGGAAGGAGCACATTCAGTCTCTGGTGAAGTCAGATCGCTCTCTAGAAAAGATGTACGCATTGTATCGACATTCCTTTGCTGTTCCATATCCAATTCCTCCAGTTGCTGTATTTGCTTTTCCAATAACTGCTGATGCCGCTTTTGTTTCTTCTTCAACTTCTTTTTCTTGTTCTTTGACATTTTGGCATTTGTTTCATATGATCGGAGTTCTTTAGGGGCAGTACTCACTAAACATCAAACAAATTACATTTCTTCGCAAACCTCATTTCTCATTTCATTTTTACCCAAAGATCCAGGAAGTTTCAGCCCCAGTTTCTGCCAATGTGTCGCATCAGCCGCCAATTTACGAATATGATTTTCATCCACACAAATAAGAATATTCTCTGGCTTAATGTCTGTGTGAATAATCTTACACTTCGAGTGTAAGTAGTCTAAGCCCTCAAGCACCTGCGTAATACATTTAAAACTCATTATACATGACGCACTATATCAAATTAAAAATTCACTATCAAGACTCGACCAAGAAGTCATTATTCACCTGCCTAATGATACTTTTGACATTGGCTAATGGGATTCCCTGATATCCTGACCTAATGATCAATTTTAACAAATTGTGACCCAGAACTTCGAACACCATACAAACATCTATTTTAAGTTCAGTCGAAAATATAAAAAAAAAATCAATTTCATGCTTTAATTTCCAATTATGTAAAGGATACGCGTGCCGTTCACTCCGGATATCTTAAAATCGTCTAGTAATTGGACAACTTTGCCCCAATGAGGATCATCAGCGTCGCTATGTCGAACCTATAGTCGATAAGGTCTTTATTTAATTAAAATTCGAAAAAAATAAAATCGCCAAAATTCAATTAATACGTAACACATTTGAGCAGTTTAATCTCGTCCAGAGCTGTTTCTGTATAATGAGATGCACTTTTCACTACTTTCAACGCCACAAACCGCTTGCTCCTACACAAACAAAAAAGAGAGACATTATTTATAAGCTATTAAAGGAATTCGCTTTAAAATTTCAATTTAAAATTTAATGAGGAAATAGAAAACTCTAAGTAGGATTGGGTTTCCCAATCTAATCTTATTTTCCATGTCAATTTATTTATTCGGATCGTTAATACCGACTAGAATTCTTTACACATCATCACATTAGATTTTTTGATAACAAGATAAGTGGTAGCATAGCAACGAGCACCAGGAAAAGAAATAAAAACATCAAACATTACACGTGTTTCGAAATATTTTTCGAAATTTAACGGCAATTTGATGTCCAGAACGTGAATATTAAATTCATTTAGGCAATTACACAGCCATGGAAGCTAAAAACAAGAATATTTCTCTCTTTAGTCTTCGTTTGTATTTTTTCTTTGCGGTCTCTAAAGGATTTCAACAAAATACCCATAAAATATGACTTTAAGACTACGAACAAATTTTATTTCAAGTTGGCAAACGATCGCGTGTCTTTAATCTGTAATCCTCTGGGTTACGAGTGAAACACTTCTTGCGAAAATAAAATGGCTGCAGTACCATAATTTACACGCCAACTATCTGCGTCTAGCAGCCAAGCTTGTAAACAACAATAAAAACAAATTCGAAACAATCTGTTCAAAACAATAATTTTGTATTTAGAAAATACAAATTCTTGCATTCAAATTAATATAAATAAACCAAAACTTAAATTTTTATGATATTAATCATTTTCCATTAAAAATCCATTTCCATGTCAATATTTAACGCTTAATGCATTCAAAAATAGATATCATGACGCCTTACTAACGCCGTTGGGAACAATTTTGTTCACTTTGCGTAGCTGGGCGTGAATGGTTGTAGATAACTTTGATTCGAACGATTTCAAGTTAGATCCACATATTGATAACCTTCACTATGATTGTCACTTCTGCGCATGCCTTGGCTTTTTCGTTTATAATTGAAAAGCCGAATACGGTACTAAAGTTTTTGCTTTATCAAAATCAAATCGAATTTTCCTCAAAGCTATCCCATTAACCGTAATGCAAACTGAATAAACAATAAGAAAAAATATTCTTCATGGCATTTTAGATGACATGTTATCTGCAAACGAAAGCTTCTTTGCTGATGGCACTTGGATTTGACATCAATGCCCAGCAAAGGTGTAATCAATAACTGTACACAAACCCTCAACATAGAAATATGAGTTTGCACAAGACATTTTTTCCTCTTAGTTACGAGCGAGCCCCTCATTAGAGAGGTGCAGCAGTAACCTCAAGGAAAATCATGTTTACAAAAATTTACAATAATTAAATTTGTTGCATTTGCAGTTTTAAATAAATGCTTCCCAGTAAATTTTGCAAAGTATTCCTTTACAAGCTTTAACGTAACGCAAGTTACATGTTTACAATAAATTTAATTATTGGAAATTTTTGTAAATCTGATTTACCATGCAAATTTCCATTCGTTCCTCTCGGAATAGAAATGCAAAAGGCTAAGCTATCTAATGTTTTTATTTTTTTTTAAATTATCTGATTTTTCTAAAGAATTTATGTAAAATATAGTTTGGTTTAGGTTTGTTTGCACATCGCATGCGATAAAATATGTCGATCCAAAAATAGAACAAATTATGCAGGAAAAAAATGCTCTTGGTTTGTTTGTTTCTCTTTCAGTCATGTAATTAAATTGTTTCAAGCCTTGACAAAACAAACGCCTGTCTTGACAAAACAATTCAATTACAAATAGTCTTTATATTGCTAATTAGTGTTTTCAACGCAAACAAAAATGCAACATAATTTGCGCCCTTATTTGCAACTTAAGTAGTAAGTAGTTTAATTTATGCAAATGTGAAATTAAAGTTGTAATTTATAATGCAAATTGCAATTACTCCAAACCATTGCATTCATCCTTTGTATTTCAGCTACAATGCTATGATTGGAACTTGAAACCAGAGCGGTGCTTGCAATTATTCCATTGAGGAGCATCTCTTGTGGTAGCAAAACCATTTACATGACAAGAAAAACTCGCACAATGCCCATCCAACGCAGGACGAGAATAGAAAAAAAAAACTCCTGTTTCCTTACGCGACGCCGAGCAACTAATTATTTCCATTCCCTTAATCTGTTCCGTTAATTACTCGCACGCAAAAACACCAAATTCGTCGAAAATGGCAACTTGAGAGCAAAATTTTAATTTTTAATCAAAATTTCTCATCCAAACTGCATTGCGAAAAACCATGATTGCTGCTGTAAAACACGTGACATTGGAGAAGGTCATCATAAACCAAATGCTGTCATGCCTGCCCAACACCGCACACATACATTGATCAAACAATCTATGCGGTGGAGGCTGTATGTATTCCTTGGCAAAACTAATTTTCTGCATTTACATCAAACAGATCGTGACCAGACTCAAGATATTCCTTCTCCATAAATAACTTAATATTCTTTTTTTTGTTGAAATTTTAATCTACTTATGAAAAAAGTAAATAAAAATTCCAAAAGTAAAGAAAAAATGTATAGTCGTGGTAGCCAATGGTCAATTGAGAAGTTTTTTTTTACCATGTCTGAACATTAGTTTGTGCACACCAAACTCCAGTCTGTAACATTTTTACTTTAGTGTATCGTAGTCCTAACGTTGTACTGCACAAACTCTATTATTTATGATTTTTAAAAAACGCTTTCCGGTAAATTTTATAAAGTTTAAACGTAATGTATATTAGACGTTTACAATAAATTTAATTATTGTAAATTTTTGTAAATCTTTTTTTCATCCATTGGTGGTCACTTCAATTACTCGCGCACTTAATTTCAACTATAATTGAAGTACCAGTGCAACACTACTTCGTTAAAACCTAATTCGTGATAACTGAACCTAAAAATAACAAGTTAATAAATTAATTCGTCCATTAGCAAACTAATTTAACGACACTTTCTCCATAATGCTTCTCATTTCATTTTTACAGCATCAAATGCATTTAATACATCAACAAATAACTCACTGCAGATCCCAGCACAGCCATACAGTTGAGAAATGGCCCCATCCAAGTTTGCGAACTACATGGTACCTATTGTGAAATAAGTCGCCAATTTTCACCGGATGGTAGCCACCTAATCGAGAAAAGAAAAAAAAATTGCATTCCGCTTAATAAGATGCCGAACGGGTAATTTAATTCAATGGAAATTTCTATTGGAATTCAATAATTTCCCTTGGGGGAACACACGACCTCCACCTACATCTTTCTTACCTTTACAATAATCTTTCGGATCTTCCTGTTCGTCGTCATCGGATCCTAGAATCTCCTCCTCTTCGTCTTCGGCTGGTTCTGGTATTGAGTTCTGCAAGTCCAACCTAAAAATAAAATAACGAAAATCAAACTATTGATTCGCACGGTTAATATTTCATGTCAATTGAACATATGTATTTTCCTATTATCTCTTAACCTAATAAAATAATAACACGAACAATAAATATTTTAAAATTAAGCTTTTACATTCGGAGGTATCGATATTTCATGCATAACGCAATAAAACGTCTACTTTAAAGCAACATCCGTTGCTTAATGCCTCGTAGCCGCATGATAACTAAGCCAGTCTCAGGAAACATGTTACTTAAAACTAAAAACCGACTTTAAATATTAAAGCTTCGCTAAAAATACTACTTTAAGCCTAATAATCGCATAAACTTGATTACACTACCCATATACCTACTTACAATGCAAATTCAACCATTTAATTTAAATTTTAAATTAAAAATTACAATTCTTTAGAAACTATTCTTAATTGCTTCAAGTTTGAAATCATTTATATTTGTAAATCTCATTTTTCTTGCAAAACATCTAAAACTACGTCAAAACAAAAACACTTTTGGCAGCAGTTAGCATTTTTATGCCCAAACATCAGCCCACAAGACTAATTAAATTAACACCCAGCATCAGAAAAAATAATCAATAAACATCACGACAACGCTAATCACGTGAAAGTAATGAAATGCAACCGACGTCGCAAACGACCGCCCAACTTACCTTTAATTAAGTTTCCTGACCTTTCCATCACGTAATAAAGATGCGAGCAAACCTCTCCTCGCATCCATACATATTACATTCACATCCCCACACCTTATTTACCACAATCGATCACCGAAAACCATCGTCTACCCGACAAATTACCACAGATTACAAATCGCTTTACACAAAATCCTACACGCATTGTTTTACCGCCGGTCTCGACTGCACTTGTACGGCCGGAGTGTGATGCTGACAGACGACTCGGCTCCCGCCTCGTAACGAGATCCGCGCAAATCCGGGGGTGGACACGATCCGTACGTTATTGGAAGAGACCTTTGGCTAGTCTCTATGCGAGTTGCTTCACGAGCCGCGTGTTCCGATGGTTTTGATCTGGCTGACGCTCTGACAATTTATTTACAAAGCAGTCAAGACCATTTCACGTTTATCGGTTACTTAAGCTGCAAATGTGTGGCTTTCAAAAAGCTTAATTACGTGCTTATTCAGCCGTATTGGCCTTATTTCTCCGACGCAAATTTTTTCCTACATCTCAAAATTCTCCTTTCACTTGTAACCTTGGCACAGGGCCAAAAACAAGCACGATTCTAACTGCGGACGTGAGACCGTGACGCAGACAATGACGTACATTTTTTTTATTCCTAAATATTGCATAAAGAATATAAAGGATTTTATTTTTAAACCGTTATTTTTTTTTTATTACTTTCATTCAAATGACGTTTTTGAATATCCTTATCATTTCTATATGTCATCGCTAATAAGATCGAAATTACTATCGACATACTCATTAGTCTTTGTAAACAAGTTCGAAAATACCGATAAACTCCGGTAAAACAATAAACAAAATTACTATTTTTCTCATTACTTAATTTGCAATACCGCAAAATACGAAAATAAAACAAAGGAAAACGCCAGCCAATCAATACTAAGACATTGGTTGACTAATGATTCAATTCGAGTTAAACTCCCATCGAGAACCCAAAAGGGGAAAAAGTGATTTGCAACTCGTAAACAGGCAAACAACCTAAATAAAAACAAAAACGTAATTACGCGGGAAAAAAAACAAAAAAGAAAGAACAACCGAATGCCATCTCGTCACCAGTTCGTTACTCACTACAACTTCTTCGCAAACACATTGGCGCATTGCCACACACTTACAGCTCCAGTAATTTAAACAAATGCACGCTTTACCTGCCATACTCTTCAAACGGTATCGGAGATTTACTCGGCTGCCTTCTATTCCCCACTCCTAAAAAACTAGGGATACTTAGCGAGCTAAAGAACGACTGCTGGCACGGAAGACGTCGGCGAGGCGAAGCCCTGGGTCGCGGTGGACCGGTATAAACCACCCGCGAAGCCGGTTGCCGACTTAAGCCGCGCTCGTAATCCGTCGGATAATCCGCTGCGTAGGACATTTGTCTCTCCTTTCTCGCCGAACGGACGGGCGTTTGAAAAGCGCGTTTTAAACGAAGTTTTTGCTTTTCCTCGCGCAGAAACTGAAAAGTTTCCGAGGCTTTTTCAGCTGCTGCGATCCGGTGTAGCAGTTTCACGTTCTGTGTTCGACTGGAGCTAGTGGTGAGCGAGCGGATCAATAAATGTGTTGCTGTACTCATAGAGGGACCTCCCTTGCAGTCGATTCACGACCAGAATCAACCAGAATTGTTTTATTTTTATTATCGTTATATTAATACTAAAATCGAGTCTGTCTCGAATAACAATTCAAGAAAAACAGATTTACAAAAATTTACAATAATTAAATTTGTTGCAAAGAACTAACATGCGCTACATTTACGGTAAATTTTGTAACGTATATTATAAATTTTTGCAAATCTGATTTTTCTTTCAGTGTTATTTTCAGTAGCAATATCGCTAGTGCATGCTGATTTTTTTCGATAACTTTCGATAACTGCACGAAATTTTTTCAGTAGTAATATCACAAGTGCATAACAATGCAACGATTGAAATATAAAGGAATCTCACGTCGCTATTGAATATTTCTAATCCAAAGTAACGATGGTAATAAAATGGAAATTTTATCTTGCATCTGCGTACCTCGTTTCAGTCTGATCATTATATCGCCACGTGTGATCTCATGCATAAATTTTTTTTTTAAATTATTTTTTTTAATAAAAGTAAATAATTCTGTGGGTTACTTAAAACATTTTATAGTTTTGTTGATTTGGGTCAATTGAGACCCCATTCTGGTTAGGACGCCCTTCAAAAGTTTTTCGCAGTGGTCTCGAAATTGTTTCATTGTGGTTTAAGTCGTTGAACGGGATTACTTTTGAAAGTGATTTAAATCGATTTGAATTACAATTCCCTGCTCGAACGCATTCCATTCAACATTTCAACTTAATTATTTTCAGCTAATTTCGAGTGTTTGTATTCCTTTTTGCACCTCGTTACGTCACAGTGGTCAACAAAGGGTCTTTAGAAAATCAATTCTGAAGATTGACCGCATCACGTGTGAATAAACTTAAAATGGGTTCGCCGAGCAAAGTAAAATCCCGTTTTTCGACTTCAACGAGATCCAAACTTATTCCCCATTGGTCGAATGCCGAATAACCGCATTGCATTGCAGCTTTATTTTTAAATTTAAAAATACATTTTTATCTCGCCATTACATTGCGTCAAGTAAATTTCACTCCCAAAATGCACTTGACTCAACCTTTAAAACATTAAATTTTTAACCACATTAATAATCTAACCCAAAAAACACAACTTCATATCTCAACTTTTATTTTAAACAAAAAAAAAATGCAACATAATAAGATTATTTTTAACTAAAGTACTTTTCTTCCTCAACGAGTTCCGATAACTTCTGATAAGCGTACCAATTTAACAAAAAATAGTTACATTTCCCCGAACAAATTTCTCAGAAAATCAATAAAATTTCACAAAAAACTATCTTTACCCTGAGGAAACTTATAATTATCGAACAAAAGCATTTATTTACTCCCACTTCTAAACTCAACAATCAATAGTAATCCCACAATAAACTTATTTCATTATATCAACCCAAAATTCCTTAGAAAAACAAAAATTACATCCCCAAAACCATTACAACCTTAACAGATTAAAAGAAAAGAAAAAAAATTCAATTTCGAGGCACCAGCCATTAAAATCCCCTCATGGCAGACATTTTTTAAGCTCTCCCTCCTGGGTTTTTTATGACAAGTCTAGGGTGAAAAATCTTTGCAGACATTTCTAAACGAAAAAACAATTTTTAAAAAATATCTAATACTCCCCGCACCAATTTGTCACTCCCCTGACCTCTCAAACTCTTAATAAATATTGTATCATTCCATTACCTGTTCCTACTCCTCCTGGAAACCACTTGCTTGCCCTCACGCTTGGCCAACGAAGGTAAAATTGACGAGATAACTCGAGGAAATCTCATAGCACAAATGGAAAACAGAGCCCGAACCAGACAAAAGCACAAAAGCACAAATACTTTCAGCAGGTGAGTCTTATTGGTCAATTTTGTGGCGTTAAAACACCCACTGACATCCATAAAGTCCCGGGAACAAACAAAAAAAACTACAAATTCCAGGAGTAACGACTCCCCAATAACTCGCTACCAAATGACCTTACACAATACAAAAACATCGTCAAATTCTAAAAAAAAAAAAAAAAATCCATCGACTTAATCATTTCATTTAACAGCTGATAATCGCCTTATCAGTCACATTGGAGTGACTGACTTTCACTTTGAACTCAGTTTTATCATTCTTCCCAAATAATTCTCCTCTCACTATTGATGAATCGATATGTTTACATATATAATTACACCCGGAAACATTTTCAACACAAAAAGGAAGGATGAACATTCAAGGATCTTAAACCAAGCCCAATTGTCCTTGTATCCGCCCTTTTACATACCTAGGTAACTCCAAGGTAACAGTTTTGATTAACTGCTAATTATATTGATGAGTGATATAAATCACACCTACAATTAAATTTATCGTAAACAACAAATGGACGTTACATTACGTTTAAAACAAATGCTTTCTGGTAAGTTTTGTAAATATTTTTTACGATAAATTTAATTGAGGTTGGGGTGTTGTTTGAAACGGAATGTAATTTTTTGGCCGATTTGCACATCCTATGAAGTAATGTTTGATTTCTATTTTTTTTTTCGGGAAATTTTATAAATCTTGACTTAAAATATTTAACATAGAATTTATAAATTCTGACCGTGGATTTCCATTTGTAACAACTAGTAAAATATTATTTTTTAAATTTCAATTTACTCGCACCTTTTAGATCCGTTACTATTAAATATCACATCGTTGAAATACGTAAAATCCATTCTTGATATTTCTGAGAAATTAAACATTTTTAAGCGTCTAAACTAAGAAATCAATTTAAAGGTGGACTATAACAGCTGTGAAATAAAATACAAGATTGCAGTATGTATTTGAATGGAACCTTCCACGAGCACATGTGGAACGGTTTTTTGCATCGACTCCACCAAACCGATATCAGTATATAGGGGGCACTGCCACTTACATACAGCAAGGGGACATTCAACTTTTCTAATTGAGCAAAATGTTTTATACATTTTTCTCGGGCCTTTAACATGTATGAATTCTGGTTTCCTACTTTTCAATCGATTTTATCACCCGTCATTTGCCTTTATAATTTCGGCCAATAGGTGGCGCATGATTAAGATGTTGCTCGTCTTCCTTTGGCGTATATTGAAGAAATTTTGCTCGGTTTTAACACGAGATGGCGCTCGAGGACGGGAGAGACGTACTGCGAATAAGAATGGCCAAGATTTCACCGAATTTTTTTTTATAAGGGAAATATCGTTGAATCACATCGTAGTTTCTATTTTTTTGAGAATTAAGGAGTTATTAAAGTCCCGGATGTAGTAATAAGATTTTTGGAAAATTTGAACGAAATTGAAATAAAAATGCATTGTAATATCAATTGATAGATTTGTATTACAAACACATTTTTTCTAGATTTTTGTGAATCATAATGAAATCATCTTACAAAGGGAAAGTTCAGTAGTTTAATTGTAACGTCGAAAATCAATTGCGAGACGATACGACTTTATTTACACGAGTAATTACTTTCCTTTGAGCAATGCAGCGATAAATAAATTACAAGTGCTGATCTTAGATTGCCAAACTGCAAAAATTAATTAGCACTAAAATTAGGTTCAAACTTGCCAAATCAACACCGTATTTGCTAGCATCATCCCAACAAATTCTCAGCAAATGAATCAACCTGAGGATAAGATGGTTGCTGCTGGTTTTATTATAAATTTTTCTAGTTAATGTAAATTAATTTAAAAAAATAATAATAATAATAATAATTCATCAATTTTAAATCATCAAAAAATCTCTTTCAACACCTACTTCCCACCACCTACAACTCAATTTCATTACCGATCCACAAAAATACTCGTAACCACATCCAAATTGGCTGTACGACTATTTTATTATATATTTTACTTTAAAAACGTGTCAAGTTTAATTTGAATGAACACAAATAACCGCTAACTAACCTTACAGCCAATTTGACACTTTCCGTTCTCAGCGTTTGGATTTGTTCTCTCGTTTGTAATAACGAGGTTAGCTATATGTAGAATTGTTAATCTACTTTCAAGATACAAGTATTTTAAAGCGTGTTGGTTTACGGAAAGCACAAAAAGTGAAACAAGTCACACATTCGAATGAGGCCTAATCTTCACGATATTGATTCGTGTACGAGGCCAAAAATATCACTCTAATATTTTTCTGGATTGAATCAACGGCACGGCCATCACGTTTGCCAATGAAATATTATCTCTAGCTCGCATTATAATAGCCGAAAATAAATTGCAAATTAAAATACCTCTGGTTTGTCTTCGAAGGACCGGATCCTGCTTGCTGTTCATTTCGCTCTTTTAACTTGGACTTCGGCGGTTTCGACCGTTTCTTTTTTGCTTGAATGGCCAGCACTTTAAAAGGGAAAGTTTTGTAAGTATAAACTGATCATTATGGCAAGTAAAAAGCGAAAATAACTCATTTTTCACCTCTTCTATTCACATCGCCTTTTTCCTTCAAACTAGTCATATTGTTTTCCACTCCAACTCCAGGCAGCAGGCACGCATGCTCAAATTCGCAAAGAATTATGGGCATATTTTGATAGGTACGTTTAATTCAAATAAATTAAAAGTTTTAAGTGGGTTGTTAAGGGATTAATTTTTATTCTATTTTTTTAAAATTGTTTGATGCTTTTTATAACAAAATTGCCGACTGTTTATAAGATCGCCGGTTACAAAATTCAAATGTTATTGTTTTGAAATTTCGTCGATAGGTGAAATAAGTATGGTGGCTGAGGGGGGCCATACCGAAAATCCAATTATAAATAAATTTTTCTTAGGACGAGGAGGGCCAAGAAAGAAAAAAAATGCTTAAATGTAAAAGCTAAATTAAAAATAATATAAAATGGAATAAATTGCATTAAATCATGGGAAAATACTTGATTTCAACAAAAAATTGTGTAATTTGGATCTAGTTTAGATGTTTTCTACTGCATTTAAGTATTTTTATATTATATTCGAGCATTTTTATATTAATTCAAAGTAGTTTTACATTATTTTTTGTTAAATTCAAGTATTTTTACACAATTTTACATTGAAGTCAAGTATTTTAAGAGAAATATCAAACCTTTTGAAACTTGGCATAAGTTTTTCTATAAGGACTAATAATATGAGCTTCGGGAAAAAAGTTTTTCTTGATCGCCATCATAAAACCTAAAAAAAATATTTATTAAAAAATATTAAAATTAAAATCTACCGTTCCATCAATTTTTCCCATTAGTTGAAATAATTTAATAAAATCCTAGTTGTCGTTGCTGGGATCTTGAAAAGATGTTTGCGACGTGGATCGCGTCGACTATCTGGTATCTGGTATCATACGCCCGATTCCAGTTAAATTTTTGTCGATCAAATCCATTTTCATGTTTTGTCTACTTAAGTATGACCAGACTCCTGTCGAACAAATTTCTATTTGGATTGTTGACTTATATCACATGTCGACGTAATGTAATCACACGTCGACAAAATTTCTGTTGACCCTTCCTTCGATGCCATGCCCGGTTCCAGGCCTACTGTATTTCTTTCAAACAAACGCTGAACATTTAATCAAATTTAGGTTATAAATACAGTAATCACATTTTATTTGCAATAAAATGAAAAGACATCATCACACATTTGTTTAATATTTAATAATACTTTATTCTCATTAAGTAGCTAAAATATGACTCCGTTCTTATTCACGTAAGGAAACTTTACTTTCCCCATTGAATTTCTTCCATGCGTCCATATCTAGAACGGCCCATTGACCCAATTGACTTCCTCTCGTATTCGCCACCACAGCAGGACCTTCGACATCAGGCATTGGATTGATGCAATGTTTATTCAAATCTATCTGAATAGGTATTGGATCGATGCAATGTTTATTCAAGTCTGTTTGAATTGAATTCATCTGCCGTATCTGTTGTTGCATTTTGGCTTCACGTTGTTCGTTTATTAATGCATTCTGCATCCTGGCTACTCGAGCTAATGAGCCATTGGGATCCTAAATAATTAAAGATTATTAATTTTTTATTATTATTATTATATTACAAAGTAATTTAATTAATTACTTACCTTAAAAATTTCGTGTAGACTTGCCTTAGAAGCAAAGGGTTTGAAGCCCTTCAGAAAAGGTGGTTGGTCTTCCACTAATTTAATTTCTACAGCTTCATCATCCGCTTTTTCATTAGGAGCCAATATTTGCTTATGATCATGGCGGCTAAGGCTTGGACTACGACTTTGCATCTCTTTTCGTAGTTTTAACATACGCGCATCTTCTGCAATGTCTTCGTCTAACCGATCTAACGGGATCTGCAAATAAAGTAATTATGTCAATAACTTTGAAATTAAAAATAATTTATAGATCTTACCCTAAGAGAAGGATCATTAGGCATCGCTAAAATTGGAAATTGTTCTATAACACTCTTTTGATCGATAAATATTTGATCGAATATCGGCTGTGTTGTTGGTTTCATCTTCATCGACAACTGTAAACAAGGCACAAACGGTGGGACGACGACACACGAATGGTCAAGATTAATAGACTAAGCGGCTTTATATGTTTGTCAACTTCACAGAGCTTGTCACGTGACCGACAGTGGTCGACATCCTTCATCGATAATCTCGTTTTTTGGTTTCGGACTTTACTTTTCCCCATCGCGAATGCCGTTCTCTGGACGACCTGTTTTGAAATTTTGTCACTACGTGAAATAACAAGTCACAAGTAATTTAATCTACGGAAACGCTGAGAAGCCACGCTTTTTCTGTATAAATGTAAAAAAATATTATATACGGTTAAATATTTATTTCTCACAACTTACATAAACATATACTGTAGTTACAAAGAATGATTCTGGTAATATCAGGATCATTCATATTCTTTGCTGTAGTTACTGTATTTTAAAATTTATTGTATTGTTACACTCATTACACTTTATTCTATCAATAAAATATCTTTTCCAAATAAAATTAAACGGGAATATTTATTTAATAAGAATTGAAGAATGTTCTCGAACGTATGTCATACGATGTAAACGTTATTTCAATGCGAAAAAGTGAAGTGACGTCATAACCTACAAGGAACAAACTCTAGTTCCGGAAATCTAACCGCCAAGCATCTGTTCATAAATGCGGCATTGACTGTTGTTTTGTCCTTGATTAGCTTCACTTCGTGCTCTAGCGCCAACTGCACTGCACTGAGCAGGTGAGTTTTGAGACCTATGTTCTCGATCAATACTTTATTACATATTGTAATTACTGTCGCCAATCGATTGAACAAATATTTATGTATCTATGGGTTTATTATGTTCTATTAGCCGAAAAGTATTTCCCGGCTGCACAGTAGAAGGTAAAAAACGGAATATGGCGCCGAAAGATTTGGAAGAAATGGTGAATAACTACGTTTCCAGTAATAATGTGATGATATTCAGCAAGTCAACTTGCCCGTTCTGCAAGAAGGTGAGTTTGAGTAAAGGTCAAGAGTTTCCCTTTCCTAGGAATCCTAATGTGACGTCAATTACGGCGTGATGCAGCAAAATCGTTGATTATTTTCGCTCTATTTATTTTTCAAAGTAATTATTTTAAGTAACTGTTATCTATCGAAACGTGTGAAAGTTTGTTGAAACACAAATGTAGTTATAAAACAAAATGTCTGAAGTTGAAGTCATTAATTTTCACCTGCACTTGTTGAATTTAATTAATAATTTTGTCAATTTTCATCGTTACTTGTCATTTTCAGGTTAAGGATTTGTTCCAATCGCTTAACGTTCCATTCTTTGCATTAGAGCTGGATACGCTAGGTAAAAAAAATTAATTAAAATAATAAATTCGAAAATCCTACTCTCGCTCTTCGTATTTTTAGAATTTTATGAGTTTTAAGAAATTTCTGATATTTAAAATTACGTAATCGTAAGCCACATTTATATGTTTATTTCCTAATCAAAACGTGAAGCAATTTTTGGTTTAAAGGTGTGGAAATAAGATTAAATTTGAATAATTTTTGCATTAATTAAAAGTTTCAAAATCATTATTTAATTATTTAAAAAAATATAATAATGACTAACTCTTATGTATTTTTGCTTGCTATTATTTAAGGAACAATTATTGTAAAAAAAGAAATTGTTGATTTCAATAGAAGAATATAGAAGGTTTTCATATTTTTAGAAAACGGACCAGAATTTCAAGATGTTCTTGAGCTGAAAACCGGCCAAAGAACTGTTCCTAATGTATTTGTTAATGGAATACACATTGGAGGTTGTGACAAGACGATGGATGCACACAAAAACGGCCGATTTCAGGAATTAATCAAACCGGCTAAAATGGATTACGATTACGATTTGATCGTGATTGGTGGCGGATCAGGAGGATTAGCTGCAGCTAAAGTCAGTTAACTTCTTTTCAAAGATGACAAAGCAGTTATTAATTATAAATTTCAGGAAGCAGCAACTCTTGGTGCTAAAGTAGCCGTGTTTGATTTCGTCAAGCCTTCCCCAATAGGAAGTTCTTGGGGTATGATAATTCTGAAAGCTTTATTGATTAATACTTAATAACTTGTTTGTTCAATTATTTATAGGTCTGGGAGGTACTTGCGTGAACGTTGGGTGTATTCCAAAGAAATTGATGCATTACGCGGGGGTATTAGGTATTTTGTGTGAATGATTATTTTTGGACTGCGTTTTAAATTATTTTGTGTATAGGAAAAGCTATTAAAGATTCTCAGTCGTATGGTTGGAAGTTCCCACAAACGGAAGAGCAAAAGGAACAGCAACCGACCTGGATTCAGCCTATTATTAAAGGTAGAAAAATTTAATTAAATTTGGGCTTTTACACATTAAATTAATTATTTCAGTTGATCATGAGTGGGACACGTTGCGAGAAGGCGTGCAAAATTATATAGCTTCATTGAATTGGAATTATCGCGTAGCATTACGGGAAAAGAAAGTTGATTACATCAACTCGTATGTACATTTTGTTAGTGCTAATACAATTAAAGTAAGTAAATGAAGTAGATTATTTGATAATAATTTATTAATGTTTAAATTTCATATTACATTAAATTCAGGCCGTAGACAAAAAACAAAAAGAACGTACTTATACTGCAGAACGGTTTCTGCTTGCAACAGGACTTCGGCCTCGGTATCCTGATATCCCTGGCGCAAAGGAATATGGAATTACGAGGTATGTAACGTATAATTAATAATTAACTAAATAATATTTTTGTTTTTTTTACAATATTTTAGTGACGATCTGTTTTCGTTGAAATATCCACCTGGTAAAACTTTGTGTATTGGTGCTTCGTACGTGTCTTTAGAATGTGCTGGTTTTCTTAAACAAGTTGGATTCGATGTAGATGTTATGGTAGGTGAAGTTCTTCTTAGAGTTTGGATTAAAGAATGACATTTTTTCTTCATTAATTTTTTTAGGTGAGATCGATTTTGCTGCGTGGATTTGATCAGCAAATGGCGAATATGGTTGGAACCAATTTAAAAAATTTGGGAATTCGCTTTATGGAAGAATATGTTCCTACTTGCATCGAGCAAGTCGAAGCTGGGGAACCCGGCAAACTTAAAGTGCATTTCAAGAGAATAGGCGAGACTGACAGTTCACCTACTGAACCAGAAGAATATAATACAGTAAGAGCATGAACAAGATATAACAATTCAGAAATTAATTATTTTTATAGGTATTATTTGCAATTGGACGGGATCCGTGCACTGCCGACTTGAAATTAGAGAATATTGGTCTTAAATTAAATCCAAAGTATTTTATCATTTAATAAGATAAAGAAAAGTTTCTTTATTTATTTTTATTTTTTTTATTTTATTAAAGGAATGGAAAAGTTCCAGTAAACAACGAACAAACAAATGTACCTTACGTGTATGCCCTTGGAGATATTGCGGATGAGAAGCTGGAGCTAACTCCAGTGGCTATCCAAGCCGGAGTTTTGCTAGCCAGGCGTCTTTATGGAGGCAGTGATGTACAGTGTGACTATTTCAATGTTCCGACTACTGTTTTCACTCCGGTTGAATACAGCTGCGTCGGCTATGCCGAAGAAATGGCAACTGAAAAGTTTGGAGAGGACAATATTGAGGTTATTGAGTTCAAATTTGCAATGAAGTGTTTATTTTTAAATTGTTTATTTGTATTTAGATATATCACTTGAACTTTGCTCCCCTGGATTATGCCTTGCCTGGTGAAATGTCGGATTGCTACGTAAAAATGATCTGCTTAAAATCTGAAAAGGTCAAGAAACTTCGATTTTGGAAAAGTCGAAAGAAAGTGAAGGTTGGGCTCAAAGTGTTAGTTCTATGCTAGATAAAATTTAAAATTATTAAGAATTGAAAAATGTTTTTAAGACTATTTTTAACTATTTACATTTTGTTTATAAGCTAACCTTTGGGCCGAACTGATAATCGCGCTAAGCTCAGCTGTGATAACCAATCTTTTTGCTTATTTACAGGAAAAAGTCATTGGGCTCCACATCCTTTGCCCAAATTCAGGAGAAATAATGCAAGGTTTTGCTCTCGCTGTGAAATTGGGTGCCACGAAGGCTGATTTTGACAGTGTCATTGGAATTCATCCAACGAGTGCTGAGGTAAAAGAATTGAATTTATTGCTTTTAACTTAACTAATTTGTTTTAAATTGCAGGTTTTAACGACCTTGGCTGTCACTAAGCGCTCTGGTGCCGATACAACTGCTGGCGGTTGCTGAGGTTAAGCTTCTCCCACGACTCCATCTGACCTAGTTTGGGCTTTCAACTTGTAATACTCGTAAAATATTTTGATTATTGTTAAACATGTGCTGCAATGCAATTCATGTGCCCAGCTAGGCAGATTTAGTGGGAGATGGAAACTCATGGTTGGATTTGTTTCGCGAAGACCAGTGTTGAAATATACACACAATGAAAGTCTTGTCTATAAACCACTAAAGTGGAGGATAAGATTTGATATATTTGTGAAACGTCTGACTAATTAATTCTACTATTTATAACTTAAAATTGTCACTGTTGAAGTTTAGAAATTATGGAAATTGCAAAGTATTTGAAGTCTTTATTTTTATAATTGTTGTAATTATTGAAATAAAACTAATTTGCTTATTAATCTGTAATATAATGTCCATATGAAATAAAAGTAATTGTATCAATATATATTCACTTTATTGAAATTTACAGATAATCGAAAAATTTATAAACATTTATGGTTTTAGAAGCACTGGTAATGATTAACGGCTTTACAAAATGACAACGTAATGTTATGTTTTATCACATTCCTGATCCACATACTCTGTGCCGGAATCAGTCGACATCATTGGATCTTTTAAGTACAATTTTACATCAAATCCATGAAATCTGTTTAAGAAACTGACTTTTACCTGCAAGGATTAACTGTGAATCCCCAGCAATTAATTCTTCGCTACTAGAAGAGTCGACATCTTGCTTTTCTATTTCAGTCTCCAAACACTGAAAATATCAATTGAATTAAAACTTATAAGAAAAAAATTAATATTAAATAATTAAATACTACCTCACTGATTTCTTCTTGTTCCTTATCAACTACATTTTCCGCAGTTAGTAATTCTTCCCCAGTAGTGAGTAACGTCCCTTGAGCCGTGAGTAATTGGTGCATAGGTCTGCTTATTTGCATGGGTGTAGTCGTTGCTATGCCTGCATGTCCCAAAGCACCCGCAGTGCTAATAATAATTTGCGAAGACATGTTCATGTGTACAGTTACATCGTTTGTTTGTAAAGACTCCGCTGGAATTGTTTGGATTATAATTTGTCCAGCGGAATTGGTGGTGCAAGTTGTAAATGGAATGGTTTGGGGTGTTGCAATCAAAAATGGAGCTGCAGTTGCAGTTGGATTCAGGTGAATGGTCGGCGGAAGAACTTCGTAAGTTTGAAAATTGGCGCCAACGGGCGTGGTAACGGAACAGATGTTGTCATCGGAATGACTCACTGTTTGTCCGATAGAAGTAGGTACTGTCATTTAGAATTTAAAATTATTTTCTAAAATTTTTAATTATTATTGATAAATTTACTTTCTGCTTTAACTTGAATTGGAACTGTGGTTACGATGCTCGGTGCTTGCACTACGCTGACTTGTGGAATTGTCAGTGGAGTTGCTGATGCAACTGACTCTAAAATGGACGCTGTCGTACCTTCGTTGTTGCTGACCTTCACGTGCACAATTTGTGCGTGGTTGTTGTATAAGTATTCACATACGCCTAAATATAGAAATTAAAATTAATAATTTAATGAGAATTTTTTTTTCAAAATTTACTTCTAAAGCTGAGCAAATGAGCATCGGCAACATGTCGTTTCAGATTCCACCACTTCCCTCTCAGCCATTGCGGTGAGCGAACACTGGGCCATCCTCGTGACATTTCTATCCAATCAATCGAATTTTCATCAGTTATATTCAAAGAGTAAACTCTGAAAAAGAATTTTAAAAATGAGTATTTAAAATTTCAGAAAATTTTCTCGTCTTTACTTGCAAATAAGATTGATGTCGTCTTCACGAGTCCATTCAGTTCCCCCGATTTGTTTCCAATTCAAATAATTCAACCATTTTGTCCGACACTGTTTTTCCGACCGCGTTCCAACTGCTTCAGCAACAGTTGCCCACGAAATTCCACTAGTTACAGGCTCTCCTGGTATTGTTTGACTTTGCTGATACACTGCATCGGCTAGCCGCTTTTCTTCGACCGGTAACCACTTCCCAGTGTTGCAATTATCTTTCATTAATCTGCATCGGTCCTTAATGGACGAGGCGCTTCGACCTAATGCAGCACCAATTGCTTGCCAGTCATTACCGTGTTTAGTCCTTAAACTGTTTTTACAAAATAAAATAAAATTTAGCAATTTATAATAAAATAATAAAATAAAAATATAACTCACTCTTTTAATTTATCAATTTCTTGTGGTGTATATTTACCAACGTGATTTTTGGTATCGTACATTCTTATTACTCGTCTGTATACAGAAAATAAAGGACGATTTAACCCTTTAGCAATTATTCTATAAAAATCTTTTCTTTCATCTTTGGTCATCTCAAAAATAATTTCAGTAGGGTCAATGATTCCTCGTTCTTTGCAGTAATTAGTTATATTATTTTGAAGTATGTCGGTTTCTTCCTTCGACCACATTCCTTGTTTCCATAATTGTCCTTTTCGGTGTAAAATTGATTTATCTTCCCTGCTTGTAAACCAAGCTTGATTGAAATCTCCGTCTTGTTGCACCATTTCCGACATCTAATAGTAAATGTGTACATTTTTATTATCTAGTTATTCAAAATTGTTTATTGTTTTTACTCACACTGCCCTGAAGATGTAATTTCGACGTATCGAAATGCATACGTGTTGGTTGTAGTGTCTCTGTACCATCTAAACCAAATAATTGTTACTTAAAGAATTTTAAGTAAAATATAATTCCATACTTCTTAATGTAAGAACGTAGGTTTGACCATCATTAACAGGTTCTAGGAAAACATCTTTGCTTGACGATTCACCTAAACTCCAAAAAAGGGGAAAAAAGTTATAAACATGTGACACGTTACATAAAATACTAAACACAAACCATCGTTATTATTTCCATCTTGATTTATAACCACCACACCTGGCATCTCTACTTCCTCAGTTTGCAGATCGAAACTTTCATTTTCTTCAACTTCTTCCTCTATCATCTATTTTGAAAATATTTTATTTTCACATCAATTTTTTCCTTTTTTATTTTAAATTCTACTTACGTCTTGTTGTGAAACGATTTCTTCATTATCGTCCACCGCAGACTCAGCCATACACTGTAAAAATTGTCATCATTGAAATATTTCATAAAAATAAAATTATTTTATGTGATGTGACATAATAATGAGTTAATGAGTTGAGAATCATTTTGACATTACGACACTACTTCTTCCAAATACACACGACAATCAGCACTAGTTCCTCATTTATTTTATTTAAATTTTTTAATTTTTTTTCCTTATTTTTGATTTGTGAAGCAGACGACATGAAGGTATGCCAAATTACGGCACGTGACTGCAATGTGAAAAGGTCGCCATTTTTATAGTTGTAGGCTTTTGTTGGCAAAACGTTATCAGCAGTTAGGACCAATTGCCCGCGCTTTCTCCTCAAAAGTTGAGTGCATTTGTTTTTAGTTTACTTTCAGACTTCTAAAATAATTTCAATTTAAAAAATTTACCAATTTCTTCCGGGTGATTGAGAAAATACCAGGATGAACAAGAACCAGGATGTCTTCACTGCGCAAGCACAAATGAAATGGCAGTTGCAAATACAACGTAACCGATCTTGATCGGAATATTTAGGTTCCAGAGAATCGGGTGTAACGTCATACAGTCTCGTCTGGAAAATCTACGGAATCGTGTAAGTATCAGTTAGATTTTCTGTCGAATTTAATTATATTTTATTCTACGCAATAAATGTCATTTGTCATATGTGGCGATAAAAGATCTGCAGTTTGGATTTTGAAATTGAATAAAAGATTTTTTATTACAATACAGAAAAGTAACTTTTTAATAAAATGTGATGTTAACATTGAGTTAGAAATCCTCAAATTGTCAAGTACCCACTATCGTATAATGTAAGACCGTACACAGGTCCTAGGTATAATAGTTCGTCCCTCTCCAATTATTGTCAGTTTTTTCTCTTCTTCCCCCGCCCTCACTTTTTTTTCTGTTTTTATTTTTCTATAATCTTTGTTATCTTCTTTTTTTCCGTTTTTTCCCTTGTTCTTTTATTTTTTTATTTTTTTAATTACTTTCTTTTTCCTTTATATGGGTTTTTAAAATTTTATTTTCTTTTTCTTCTTTTTTTCATTTTTCTTTTAATCTTTTTCTGTCTTCTTTTTTCCTTTTTTTTCTTCTTGTTCTTTTATTTTTTTATTGTTAATTTTTTTTATGTTCTTTCATTTTTTTCTGTTTTTAAATTCTATTTTCTTTTTCTTTTCATTTTTCATTTTTTTTCTTTTTCTTTTTTCATTTTCTAATTTTCATTTCTTTGTTTCTTTTCTTTTCTTTCGCCAGCGCCGGTGGTCCAGTGGTTAGTGTGCTCACCCGTAAGCCTAAACGTCACACGGTCAAGTCTGTTCTGTGGCTAGTGATTTTCCTGGACGAGGAAAATCGATTGGTATTTATTCCGAAGTGCAGTAATAGCTGTTGCTGTCGCGTTCGAATTTTCCATTGCATATCTCTAAGGAGTAAAGTTTTCAGAAGGAGGACTTGTCCTCT
>JAQIXT010000213.1:0-52646 GCA_034700445.1 Stenotaenia linearis
TTTCTATCTTAACACAGTTCTAATAATTCTAAAGCTATAATTATTACTAGCTCATAGAAGGGGAGGAGAGAAGGAAATACAAGCTTAGTTTTATCAGAAGTATAAATAAACTATTTACTTCTGGTTTTATTGATTTTTATTAGTGACAACTGCAGGCTTAGAGGAAAATGTAAAAATACCGTAGATTAAGGATTTTCAACTTTATTTGCCTATAAAAGAAAAAACAGATTCCATACTACAACTGTCTTTCAATTGCGATTAAAAGATTTAAATAGGAGTTATTGAATCCACCTATTGATTACAATTTTAGAAAAAGAAAGGATGTAGCCAGTTAACTGGTCCATATTACACAATCATTACTAATTTATAAGTTCGATCACTTAATTTCATCTCTCATCCGAACTCCTACAGAATTTAAAGAGAACTTTTTGGAGCTGAAACGACTTGTGTTGTGCGGCAGTCCGGCTGATGAAGTAATTAAACCATGGGAATCCAGGTACAATTTTTTTTAAATTTTTTTAAATTTTTTATGTTTAAAATCGCTAAAATTAAGATTTTCATATTTTAACTTTTGTATTAACTAGCATTTTCGGTTTTTATAACTCTCTCAAGATAGTTGAACCGATGAAGGAACAAGAGGTAAATTATTATTTCCACAGAATCAATGTCTTTTATTAATATATATAATTAAAAATAACAGGTTTACAAAAATGACACATTTGGACTACAAACTCTAGACAAGAGAAGAGCCGTTTTTACAATTGTGGTTCCAAATATCTCCCATTTTAATTGGGTTACAGATTTTAAACTGTTTACCAAATTCATTTTACCTTGGTTAAATTGACTTTCGAACTTGTATTAAATATTAAAGATAAACAGACTCAATTAGCAATACACATGCGATATGCTCATTTTATCACTTAGTCATCCTTCCACACCAATAGTCCAAACAAGCTGCTGTTGTTAGGAATTGTGGTTGCTTAGCAACCCTATGCACGCAACATGGCAGTCAAAATTAACAAAAATGCGGGGGAAAATTATTATGCCAATAACAACTACACCATCAGGTTTGTCGCATTCACAACTTGTAAGTAGATAAATTATTTTCAAATAAAACTGTTAAAATATTTAATACTTTCAGATTAACGTGAGAAGATTGTCATTGCAAATTTGTTCAATTCGATAAGAAGTTTGCCAGTATAAATTATGCCTGTTAATTTGGAATTAGAAACAGCCACACGAGATGTGCTTGATTTTAGTAGATTGACCATCAACAGTCAGGAGGATTTAGATGACGCGCTTCAAAAAATTCCTGATTACCGTACGCGACCTGAAAAAATTAGGCCTGACGACCTTCGCAGAGATACGAGTAATTTCACATTTTCAATCACAAAAACTGAATTGCAGCCAGATGTGTATGAATTTTTGTGTCCAATTCCGGCCCCCTTAAACGAAGTTAAGTTGGATGATGTACGCTCAATGGATATCAACTGGCTGATGCTAACTGAACTGAGACCGCAAACTAAACAGGACGAAGACATATTTAATCGGTGAATATTTGTCATTTTTGATCACCAAACCTTTACGAAACATCAAAAAAATTTTTTTTAAAGATTTAAAGTTTAATAAAGGTTTGATACGGAAAAAACACCGTAAATTTATACAATTACACACAACATTCGATAATTTGATATTTTTAATTCTGTATTTAGGATTGTACAATTAGAGAGAGTTACTTATAAAACTGTGATCCAAGAACAAACGCAACTGATTAAACTACAACATAAAGCAGCAAAAAGTAAAAAAATCAAATCCAAAATAGGTGGAAAAATGGTTGGAGATCGCGGTGATGTTTGCCCGGAATGCGACGACGAACACTGCAGTGGAATTTGCAAGGAATTTCTATACGAGGCTCACGAACGGCTTCCACCAACCGACGACGACGATGCTCAAGTGCCGCAGCCATTAAGTGAGAGCAAGGATGGTGAGAAGAAAGTTAAAAAGAAATTGAAAAAGAAAATTAAAAAGAAAAGTGAGACCGCGAAGGAAGAAGTAAATAGTGTGCCTAAGCAGAATAAGGTGGTGAAAAAGCGAAAGCCTTTAAATAAAAGTGAAAAATTGGAAGGAGGAAAAACAAAGGACAGGAATAAAAGTAAAGTGCGCAAATCGAAATCTACGCCAGAAATGTCCGCTGTCGAACAAGAAAACGATGACACCAGCAGTGCCAAACTAACAAAAACGCGTGTGAAAAACAAAATACCAAAATCGAACACTAATCCAAAACTAAGCACGAAAAAGTCACCTTTGTCTAACAAAATTTCATCGCCAGATACTAAAAAAAAATCTACCAAAACCGATCCGACTGGATTGAAAGAAAAATAAAATTGGGTACTCACTCTTAATCTTCTACATAACTGAACTACCTCTTTTACGTTATTTTTCTAAAAATTACTTGTTGTATTTAAATAAAAATATCAAGTATTACCCCGGTTGTATCCAATTTCTTGTCCAATTGACCTAGAAAAAAGAAAAAAAGATAGCAAAGGAACTGAACTATTATATATCAACTTTCAATCAATTTTTTTTTCAAATTTTAAATTAAGAAATTCAAATTTAAATTCCAATTGTATTATGTAAAGTGATGAAGTCAATTGTACAATTAATGTTAATCCACTTTAACGACTCGTAATTGTTTACTTTTAATAATAAATTGCGAAATGATTTTAAATTAATTTTACAACTGACTTCATAAATTGTAAGCAACTCATTCGCGCGCATCACTGGCCTTGGAGCAGACTTTCTGCGGCCATTGGCTTTCAACTGGCAGTCTCAAGACACTGCAACTTTAGACCTCGATACATCTGAAGCTGGGGCCTGTGAGGAATAAGGCATGGGAAATATAAAAAGTTAATATTTGAATACAGTTCTTTTTAAAACAAAATATTTATTTTCCTAGAAATAAATCAAATTCTTTTCGACTTATAATCTATTTTTAAATCTTGATAAATCGTATTTCATCCTGCTAACTTGAACAGTCAGCCACAACCGTAATTATGAATTATTAACTGTCATGTTAATAAAAAAAAATCACAGTTGAGTTCACTAGTGAACAGAAGGATTGAAACACTTAAATTCAAAGCTTCTCATTAAAAATAATTAAATTAATTGATCCAAATTAAGCTGTTACTTCTGATTAATGCAAATGATGAGGAAAACAAATAACTTTTTTTTGAATTATTTGAACTTGTTTTGAATTTGATATATGAATTCTGATAGGATGAGATAGTTAAAGGCAGGGAAAAAATAAGAACACCAATTACCACTCGTGACCTCACACCATGATGTGCTTTTTTTTATTCTAGGGAAGCTACGCAGACAGATACAAATGGCAGTCAACCTAACAGCAGAGAGAAAAGTTTTAGACAAAAAATACTTTTAACGCTTATAGTAATTACCCAAAAAAATAAAAAGTAAAAATAGTCATAAGCACAACTATCCAATAATAAAGATTACACATTTAACATTTCGGAGAAAAAAAATTATACATACTATTCTGTTTATGTAACACTTTACTTAACAGATAGATAAAACAAATCAATGCTATTTAATTGTAAGCTGAATATTTCACAAAAATTGAATTTTATAATAAATCTGACGGAACAATTCGTCGTGGAAATTCATGTTATTTAACGTACTGGTTTGGAATGATAAACCTATATAACTACACTAAAGGTAAATATCAATTTCAACACATTTAGGCCAACTATAATGCACAACCAAACCCTGACAATAATGTAACGGCTAAATAGTAAATTAAATAACGTTCTCTTGACCGTCATTTTACATTTGCAGTACAATCATCAAGTGTAGCAAGATAAAAAGTCTGACGGATCATTATAAGTGATCTCGGTTGAAATTTTCAAATAAACTTACTCAAACGTTTAAGTATTTAAGCTGTTAATAACGAAATCTAAATAACCACACTTCGTTTTCTCAAACACCTAACACAGGCCTTTTCTCATTTCAAATACCTCCTAGAAAACGAGACCATTGTTAAATTTTCTCCTGAATAAATGGATGCGTAAGAGCTTGATTGATGGAGATCCGTTTAGAAGGATCCAACATAAGAATTTTCTCAAGCAGATCACGTAATTGCCCAACTTTACGTGACTGCTCGTCTGGTAAATGTTGGTAACCAACTAGGTCTGCTAGCAAGTCTTTGCTTTGAGTTATGGTGGTCATTACAACCACTTTTTCCTACAATCGAAAAAAATTAAATTCACCAATTTTTTAATAAAAACAAAGAGCAACGACTTACTCTTTCAGTTACTTTGTCCACTTCATGGTATAAAAAATTGCAATTCTGATCGAAATGTAGTTCGCGAAAAGCCCCTTTACGAATTAATTTGTTGGGAAATTTCCCCTTCAGATCCATAAAAAACTTGAGCATCTGATTGTTGGTTTTTCCTGGGAACATGATCTTACCACTGTATAACTCAAATAAAGTACAACCTACACTCCACATATCTATTCCGAAGTCGTAACCAAATCCCAAAACTAGAAATTAAAAAAAGAAAATATTAAAATTAAACCTACGATAATGACCTTACATTAAAGTGGATACTTAAATTGTTGATACTTTAATTTCAAATTAATATCATAACTAAACAATTTTGTAAGATTTTTGTGTTTAATCTTCACTTACTGATTTCTGGGGCCCTATAGAAGCGACTAACAAGATATGGAGTTGTGTCATTCTCGGCTATATGCGATGCAGATCCAAAGTCGCAAAGTTTTAATACTAGTTTGCTTTCATTAACCTAGGAAAAGAAAAAGAAAATTTTAATTCAAAAAAAAAATAAAGCAAAAATATATCATTACTTACCAGAATATTATCTGGTTTTATATCAGCATGCAGTATGTTACAGCGCTTTAATAACTTCAACGCCAAAAATAGTTGTTGGCTGTATGACCGAACTGCTTTAATGTGAAGCCCTACATCCTTGCCATACTTTTTAAGAACTTCACGTAAATTCATGCTAGCAGAAAAAAATGGAATCAAAATATAGAATTTGTATCATCTATTTATAAAATAAACCTCACCTAAGTGGTTCAAAGACAAGGCACAAATGTTGTTTATGGAAGAAATGTCTGAACAAACGTAGGCAGTGAAATTTGTCGTCCGGGTCAGCATCGTTCAACCGTCGAAGCATTTCTAATTCTTTTAATCCTGTTTTGTGCCTGCAAAGTAATGAAGTAATTAAAATCATTTCTTTAAATTCAGACTCATTAGCATTAAATTCAAATAGCTTACATTATTTCTTTGTTACGAATGATTTTAACTGCCACGTCCATACTTGCACGTGCAGCATCACGAGCACGAATCACATTACTAAATACACCTTGACCTGTGTAGCCGTACACTGTGTACCGAGAATCCAAAATCTCACCAATTCGAACACCTTAATTAAAATTTTTTAAAAATAAAATAAAATAAAATCTCATGAAAAGTATTTTTTCCTCTTACGATAGTATCCGTCGTCATCGTCCCAATTGTCCATCAAATTTGGATTTTCATGGAATCCTCGATGTACATTTATCATTCCAGGACTCTAATATTATAAATGTTCAGTTTACTATTAAATGATGACGATTAACTTTTAACTACTCACATCGTACACTTCGGCAAACATATCTGTTTCTGAAAACATGTCCATAACATGGCGCTTATTTTCTGAAGAAAGAAATATAAATAAATAACCAATCCGAAACTTTGTTACAAATTTACCTTTGGTGTCAGTTTTATTTTCGGTTTTGGCAGAATTTTCCATGATTTTTCGCTTGTCTATTACAGACTGCTCAAAATCTTCCAAATCGGACAAATGAGCTGCGTCCGCTGCAGCTGCCTCACCAATCGCTACTGAATCCGGAGATGAAGCACGACTTCCCACTTCAGACTCGATTGGATTTGAAAAATTGCTGTCCTCGCGATGTGAAGGAACTTTAAAACGCTAAACGAGAATAATAAATTTAATTACACGAACACTTAAATAAAGAATTAATCTCATTTCGACATACTTTTAGCAATTCTTCTCGTTGTTTACGCCGCCTTTCTATAATCTTTTCTTCATCTTCTTCGTCATCTAAATCAATATCTTTCATACTAAAAATAAAATGAAATTATAATTGCGATAAATTCATGATTGTTTTTATTTGTGTACATTTATATACCTTTCTTCGTCCGACGATACATTCACGTGCGTTACCTGCCCCTCGGACAAACTTCCCTTATATTTATCTTCAGCTGTTCTTCTACGATATGAAGGCCGATGGCCACTTCTTCCTCCACGAGTGTAACTTCGCGAGCGAGAGCGTCGTAATCTACCAACACGACTCCTAAACAACCGCTAATTAAACAAACGAAAAAGCGAGGAAAATAACGTAGAAATTTTGACTCACCGACTTCTTGACCTTCTTTGCAACGAACGACTTCTAGCACGTCTGTGTGGCGACCGACTCCTCTCTCGCTTATGTAAAGACCGACTTCTTGATCGTCTTTGCAAAGAACGACTTCTCGTGCGCCTTTGTACCGACCTACTTCTTCGCCTACCAGGTGATGCGTCGTATCTTCTTTTGATAGGTGATCTTGAATGACTTCGTCTTCGAACCACTGTATTTGCTTGATGGCGGTCACGATCTCTTTGATGAGGTGAAGTACGACGAGGTGGGGTGTAACTCCGCTTATTGCTGGGTGAGCGACTTGAACCAGAATGTTTGGCAGCCAATTTTGCGTTAGCGTCTTTCGATGGAGATCTTTTCTTTTCGTTAGTTGGAGACCTGCTCCCTTTCCGTCTCGTCAAATCCTCTTTGGATGGTTTGGGTATTTTATTTTCTTTGTTGTTTTCTTTGACGTGATTTTCCGAACTCCTTCTAATGGCTTCTTGATCGTTCCCCGTATTAGAACTGGACGACTTGGAAGTACCAGATTTTTGATCATTTGATTTCATTCCGTCTGGAGTTCTGCTGTTTCGTTTCACTTTGTTTGCTTTGTTTGGCGAGCTTTTCTCCTTCGACGGCTGATCCGAATTTGCTCTTTTTCGACTTTTCTCTTGACCCGATTTCTCTTTGGCAGACGAAACTGCATTTCTCTGTTGTACTTTGTGGTCTTCAGTTGTCTCGTGTACATCTTCGTTTTCAGAAGACTGGTATCCTTGAGCTATCATTGACATGCCACCTTGAGCAAGGCAGTCCAAATTTGATATTGAACGATCTAAACTATCTGTATCTAAATCACTAGCCAATAATTTTGCTTGAAGTAAAGCTTTTTGTTTTTCTAAATCTTCCAAATTTAAGTTAGCGTCGTCAATTTCGCCGTCTAAATCAAATTTAAGTACAGGCGTGCCTTCTACCGTTTCATTTTCGACGTGCTTTTCTCCTTTGCCGCTTTTACTTTTCTTATGTTTATGTTTGTGTTTATGTTTCCTATGAAAAAAGAAAATTAATTAGAATTTGGTGGTCACGAAATAGATATAGCAGCCATAACTCACTTTTCTTCATGACTATTGGATGTGGCGTGTTTATGTTTGTGCTTATGACGATGTTTTTTCTTCTTCTTGTGACTGTGATGTTTTGTAACAACCTTTTCGTCCACATCGCTGCTTCCTTTAACTTTATCCGGCGTGTCTAAGCTTGACTCAGATCCGCTAAAAATCATTGAAATTATTTTAAGTTAAAATTTACTAAATTATAATTAAAAATCACAAACGGTATTCCAAAAATGAATTTTTCAGTTGTAATGTATTAGGAACAAATTACAATAAAAACCGTTCAACTTTATATCTCAGTTCATTTAATTCAGTTTCAGAAATGTCTTGGCTTATCATTGGTGTCTTATATTTACTTATCCGAATTCAATATTACAAAATATAATCACCTTAATGTAGCATCCTTGTCCAAATCAATGCAATCAACAGTCGCCATTGTAGTAAATTTTAGCTTATTCCCAGAATTCATTGGGTGGCCGTATTACAGCCAATCAAAAATGTTTTATATCACGTGCTCAAAGTTGTGCTTTGTGTGGTGCGAGGGTTAAAGATGCTATACTATAGCAATCTAGAACTGCCATTTAAAAAAAATTTTCGTAAATTGATGGTTACATTTCGAGTTATATTCAATTCAATAAAACTGCAGTTAAAGACAAAATAACTAACCAAAGTTCCATTTTTTCCGTTTGAATTTTTTTTGGTTTCAAGTTCAAATATCGTTGCTGTGACAGCTTTCATCTTTATTTTATTATCAAGTTTGACTTTTTCAATTATTGTTATTGTTTTTTTTTTCAGTGATATTTTTGTTGAAATTATTGTTTTTATTATTATTAAAGTACTTTTATGGAACGCCGTTTGAAGTAGATAGTTACAAATTTAAAACAACAATAATTTTTTTATTTCAGTTTTTCAGTTTAAGACTTAAATCAATTTAAAAATTTTAACCGACTATGTCTTTTTAATGAAACTTAAAAGGAAATACTCCAAGATTATTTAAATTTCCTAATTCATTTTTCTTTAAATTTGAAATATCCTTTGAAGAGAAGCTGTCCCAGCAATTTCTTCGGGTAGCCTAGAGGGCGCAGCTATAGCGTGACGTCACAGCATCGGTGAAGAAAAGTAAATAGCAAAATGTTGGCTGCACGATTGCAAACCGTTGGAAAATATCTTGTAAGCTTTTGATAGATATTAAAAAGAATGATTTCCTTTCATTTTTCTTGTTCATCATGTAGATTCGCAGATCTGGCATTCATACTTCACCAGCTTACAACGCAAGTGATCTGTTTGTGGTAAGCCTATCAACTTTTATAAAAATAATATTACTTGGTGCAATAATTTTACAATTATTTTTACAGCACAGAGACACGCCGGATAATAATCCAGATACACCTTTCGAATTTACACAGGAAAATTCACAGGTATAAATATTTAATTAAGAATGCTCGACAATAATTATAATACTGATGTTATTCAGAGAGCCGATGCTATTATAAGTATTTATCCAGAAGGACATGAATCAGCAGCTGTAATCCCATTGCTAGACTTAGCTCAGCGTCAGCATGGTATAATAAAACAATTAAAAAATATATAAATGGTAGGATTATTTATGACTGTTCCGTCGTTTGTTTATTAGGCTGGCTTCCAATTTCTGCAATGCATAAAGTCGCTGACATGTTGAAAATGCCAAAAATGCGGGTTTATGAAGTAGCAACATTTTACACAATGTTTTATCGGTAAGAAAAATAGAATTTAGTTAAAAATAGAATTGCATAATGTTTTATTTTTCAAGAAAACCTGTTGGTAAATTTCATGTGCAAGTATGTACCACAACACCTTGTTGGCTTCAAGGTTCGGATGAAGTTGTAAAAGTTTGCACACAGAAATTAGGTAAATTAATGTTGTTTTTTTTTCATCGAAAATTTGTCACGTTATTTCATTGTAGGTATTAAAAAAGGCGAAATGACCAAAGATGGAATGTTTTCTTACATGGAAGTTGAATGTCTTGGAGCTTGTGTAAACGCACCAATGATACAAGTCAACGACGACTATTTTGTATAATGTTATTGAAATAATATTGTAAAATTGGTATTAAAAGCTTTTGTTTTTTTAAATAGGAGGATTTAAAGGCAAGTGACGTCGAACAAATTCTTGACGACTTAAAAGGCGGAAGAAAACCCAAAGCTGGACCTCGAAATGGTCGGTTTGCATCCGAGCCTTTGGGCGGTTTGACATGTTTGAAGGGAAAACCACCCGGACCTGGTTTTGGTTGCCGGTCCGACTTGTAAATAGATATTGTTAGAATTAATGACTAGTTTAAAAATTGTACAAAAGAAAAAATAAATTAGATGAGTTGAATCTGAGTTCATTATCCTTTTTAATATAAAACGTAGATTTATTTAAGAATCACTTTGAAGTTTTTGCATGCCATACAGGAATTTTTCATGTTAGTTATAAGATTCTTTTTCTTAAGATTTATACAATACCATGATTTGTATTTATTTACATTGAGTGTAAAGTTATCCTATAAAACGAAACCGCCACCGTTTACAAATTTATATACAAAATATAAATCCTATTTGTTAATGACAGCTCAAAACTGAACACAAAAAGAAAAAACTGCATTTTGAGTTGATAAACTTGTTAGTTTGGATGTATTATGCAGCACTGCTCCTCTCTTAAAACAAATTTTTTTAAAAATTCATTCTGCAAAAAATTGTTCTTTGAAACTGAGTAATGATTGAAAGATTGTCTTTAAAATAATCACTCAGCATTTCTTAAGTGCCTTACTCCAAAACAATAACAATAACGGAAATAAAATATATACATGAATTTCTAAATTGGAATGTAAATATAAATCACAACGTATTCCTACTTGAAAACAAAGCAAAATTCATTCAAGTAACTCTCCCTTATCTTATGGAAAAACCACATTGCATAATTTCACAATTATTTCATTAATTTTTGAGCATGTTATTACTAAACAATTAAAACTCATATTAAAAGGTCATACGAAACAAAGCCACAAAAAAAATCATCAATTCATAATTTTCTTTTAAAAAAATTATTTCCTCATCGAATTATTATACTGCATCATGTTAAGTAAAATTCAAGAATAATGAAAGTTATATAAACAAGACCAGAAAAAAATTATACAAAAATAAACTGATTTTATCACTCGACGGGAAATCTTTCTTCAGCGATAATTTTAAAAACTGAAGAAAAAAAAAAGAGAAAAGTAAAGAAAACTAATTATAACCAGCTTGGAAGTGTACAAAAATCACAGGGTAACGATATTATCGTCACTTGCATCCTTGTTAATATTATTATTGTTATTATTTGTCTTATCCTCTGTCGAAGATGCAGATGTATCATCAAACGTAATACCAGTTAAGTCCCGAATTTCATCTTGATCGTAATGATCGTCATCACTAATTAAAGATTGCTGCGATTGATGAGAACCTGAAGAAACTTGAGATGATCGGCCGAACGAGCCGCGGGATGGAGTAGGCAAATTTCGTTGAATTGCAGGTTTAACTGTGATTATTAAATTTGAACTGTTAGCAACCATCATATCTGTAACTTGATCGAGTGTTTTTCCAGCAACTTCGATTCCGTTAACTTCGAGAACTTCGTCGTTAACGGCCAGCAAACCCGTGCTTTCCGCGAGTCCTCCCGGAACCAAACGCGAAATAAAAATTCCTGGAACCTTTTCTAAACCGTTCGGAGTAACTCGTACACTCGTGCCATCGCGGATATAAAATCCCAGCGGTTTATCCGAACCGTGCTTAAGTAATCGAACTCGTCGACAAGTCTCGGGAACGATGTCTACGTCGATAATGGCGGACACCTGACGGAAATCTTCAGGAAGGCTTATGGAAATGGACGGCTTGAATTTTGAGTTACCGCCACCTAAAACTTGAGTGATGAGGTTTTTCTTTTTCTGCGCATTTCCGTAGCCATTTATTTCTTCCCAACTTTCTCCTGTAAAGAAATTAAACAAATATTTTAATAAAAAAAACTTCATTTTTGATTTTTTACGACCATGATTAAGCTTCGATTGTGCAAACCGTGCAAAGTTCTGTCAGGAAACACCACAGAATTTAGGAGGAATCATGGTTCACCTCATCATCATTACTTTTTCATCACACCAAAAAAATTCTCGGCCTAACGTGATTCAATTCAAAAAAAAAATCGCAATTCCTTCACCATGAATCAGCCATGGAAGGGCGTTGGGAACAGGTAGTAATTTTTTAAGCCCAAATCCTTGCTCAAATTGTGCGTATCCGGTTAACTGAAATCCACTTAAAAATCTACCTTTTATTTTTTACTCTTTAATGCCACTTGGTCCAGTTTTTTTCATTGCCAATTTATTTCCAGCTGTTATTTCAACATCATTAATTGATTGATTTGTAATATCAAATTTGAAAAAACAAAAACTCAAGGTTTGTCCCTTATCTCCTCGCGAATAATCATAATTTGAGATCTAATTACTCGAATTAACTGCTTATTTTGGCTGATTTTCACATTAGGAAACCGAGCTGGGTTATTAAAAACAAAACATGATCCAGCCATCTTATTTTTCCACCTACATCTGCTTCAAATCAATTCACTGACAAGTAAAAACCTCTCCCTTTACTGTAATGCGATATGTTGAAAGTAAACAGGGTAATAAACAATTCACACGCACTAAATGTACAAACAGTGTTAACAGAGGGTAAAACAAAAAAAAATTAATTTGTTTGACAATTTTAATTGCGTCAACACAATTTATCAATTTCACACGGAAAAAGAGAGACAATTAATGTCTGACGTAACAATTTCTGATAAAAAAACAAAAATTTCCGTTTAATAACCAGGAATAGTAAATCATAAGTCAAAATAGACAGAAAAATGTATTTTTAAATCAAGTTGATTCATCATTAAAAAATATTCCAAAAACCTATTTCAAAAACTCATTAGCAGTTTGGCCGCCTCACCTGGATTCGAAACAAAAGCAACCCACCTGATTCATTAACCGAACAGCCGTTTATAGAAAATAAAAGTGGGCAATAAAAAGAACAGAAATTCATGGTCACAAATCGCAATTATCCTTACAGCAACAAAAAAAAATTTGAATTAAAATTAAATTTTTTTTCTCATTGACAACTAATACAAAAGAATTGACCCATATTAACCTCATATAGCACTCGGAAAACTGACACACTTTTGATGAAAATAATGTCCATCATTAAAAGAAAAATAAAAGACTTCTAAATTTACAAAGTATAATTAAAAAACTGTACCTATATAAGGAGTTAACAATAAACACAAACTGGGTCCTTGACCTAGGACTTTGGGACCCCAAACACCCGGGCAACTGATAAAATATCTAGTTAAGAGGGGAGGGTTAAAAGCCAACATACCAAAGTCAACTCGAAGCCGAGTTTCCTCTTACTGAATTCCTAGACCTGTACATTGAGTCACATATTTATTAGGAGACTAAAAAATCCATTTAAGTGCAAATGGATGGGAACAAACCAGAAATATAAAAAGGCGTTTTACCCTTTCTTTGTATGAGCAATCTTATGATTGTTTTGCATGATTGTATAGCTTTGGCAAAATTGTCGTCATTGTTTATAGGAAGGAGGTCTCCGTGGACATCGGTGTAGCACACGGTGAATGCCAGATCTCGGAGCCTGTGCAAACTTTCCACCAACGTGTAAAATTCTTCGAATTTTGATGTTTTGCGAGGGTCAATTGAGAATCGACGGAATTCTGCATCAAACTGCGAGAGAAAAGAAATTTTTTCAAAATACTTTTTACGATATTTAGACAAATCACAACAAACAAATACTCCTTCATCAATAGACCGTAGATAAATCAGTTCCGCCCTTTCTTTTTATGACTCACATCTTAGTAAAAAAGAAAAAAGTCTCGGGAAAATATTAAAAGTTCACTTTCTTTAATAATCTGATTACAAGATAAAAAAAAGAATTCTGTATGAACTTTTGTTTAATCTTTTACACACTAAACTACTTGTTTTCCTCATTTAGGCCTAACAAAAGTACAAAACCAAATGAGTTCCGATCTCGTGCCAATTTTTTCTTTACAGTTTAACAAAAGCCAAAATCAATAAAGTTTTCTTTTTTAAAAAAGAAAATGTACTTGTTGAATTTTCGGCCGAGAAGCCACGAGAAGCGTTGAAACGATGGGTCGAGCAGCACAACTAATACCGTAGATTGAATTGCTACTTTAAAACTGAATATATTATGCGCATAAATAAACATCATTGTCATAAGGACAATGTAGCTCAACATTTCCATTTTGATTTTATCTGATATTTGAATAAATTTTGGTTAGGAATTCGAAACAGTTGTACCGAAACATTCGCTCAAACTTTTCGGTTTTTGGCGTAAAACACCTGCAATCAAATATCCCTTCATGACATTTCATTATGCTCGTGGTTTCGTCAGGCACTTTATTGTGTTGTGTACTTGTTAACTGTAATTTTAGTTAAAAATTGAAATAAACGGAAATTACGTAGATAGTTGGAAATTTTATGTTTAGTATAAAGTAAATGGAATGTTTGCGCCCTACTCTTATTGTATGTCATTACACAACACGGCACAGGTATGAAGAGGTAAAGGCAACCTAATAGTGTGATAAACAAAACAACTTACCTTGCTTTTAACTTCTACAAAATAGGGATCAGCTTGATGGGAATGTTTAGAGTTTTTCGACATTTTCTACACATTTAAACTATTCTAGATGGGAAAACTTAGAGCTAATTTGAATTATCACTAATAAGAGCGACCTTCTACCACACAACCCTGCAGGCCGCACAATACTTTGATGACGTCATAGCGCACCTGCTTGTACTCTCGCCGAAACTATTATTTCATTCGAATTTCATTTATAGTTTTTTATTACTAAAAATTAGATTCATTTTTTATATTAAATTCTTAAATAAGAAATATTTTAAACTTATTTCAATGAAAAACATTTAATGAACCAACCGTGCGCTTCGTTCGTCTGAAATTAAATGGCGGCATGCTCGGATGTGTAGGGGTCTGTGATGTATAATTTTGAGCCTTGAATGAAAAATGGGCCTTTTAACCGATCCGTCTGACCAGGAAAGAATACCACAACTCATTGTCACTTATCACAACAAATTATGCATTCTCAGTTACTTAGCGGGGATAGTTTTGTTTCTTTTACTGGCATTTAAACCTTACGGCATAGGCAAGTTCTGAAAAATTTAAAATTGAGAAGTAAATAAATGAATTGTTGTTTTTTGCTTAGGTGTTTACTTTTCCGAGAACGCGCTTCTTCCTGGTTTAGTTGATTTACATTTTCGAAATGAACGAGATGCAACATCTTATTATGAAGGCCTTAAAACTGAAGCAGAGAATTTTCCTGGGTAATAATTATAAGACATTAAATGAAATGATAAAATTCATATTTGGTTATTTAACAGTGGCGTGCCCCAATCCTGGCTAGTAGCAGCATTTACTCAGATAGGATTGGAAACTTATACGCATGATTTTGTTTTAAATAATCCTTTGGGATCTGGAAGAGTATTATACGAGAGTAAATGTATGAAATTTATTGTTCTAAGTCAATATTTTGTAGAACATTTCCGGTACAAACATTTACGCTATTCTTCGAGCCCCGCGCACAGCAAATACTGAAGCATTACTGTTGTGTTCGCCGTACAGACCTACTGATAGTGCTCAAAAAAGTACATTTTCCGGGATTGCAATTATGTTAGCTACAGCAAAACATTTCAAAAGTAACCACTGATTTTGCGTATCTAGTTCTTTAAGTGGCTTTAATTTTTTTTATGTTTTTTAATACAGAATATACGTACTGGGCTAAGGATATTATATTTCTAATCACCCAGCATGAACAACTTGGAATGCAAGCGTGGCTTGATGCTTACCATCAGACAGAAATATCAAATCATGGTACGTAAATATTCATCGTTTTATTTGCTATGTAACGTATTCTAATTGTTTTTACTGCAGTTCTTCAAATAGGCGACCTATCAGGCAGGAGTGGATCGATTCAAGCAGCTCTTAATCTAGAAATTGCTGAAAATAAAATTAACCACTTTGATCTAAAAATCGAAGGATTAAATGGACGCCTACCAAACTTAGACTTTTTTAATTTGGCTTGTCGTTTAGCATCTCACGAAGGATTTAGAGTGACATTTAAAGACCAAGTGAGCATTTTTATATTTTAAAAAAAAATTTAAATTCTATTAATAAATTTGCATTTTGTTTAGGATGATGTAACAAGTTCGAATAGTTACCTTAATTGGAAACGCTCACTAAAAACATTGGCATTAATGATGCAGAGTCAAGCAACAGGTACTCCAACTGGAAATCACGGTCTTTTTCATCGTTATCGCATTGAAGCGCTCACATTAGAAGGAAAGGTGACGAAGAAATACGGTCGCACTCTCGGCCATTCAGAGATGGGATTGTAAGAGAATGATTTTAAAAATGAAAATATAATTTCTGACGATCTATTTCCCAAAGGATGCTGGAAAGCATGTTTAGAAGTCTGAATAACCTTTTGGAGAGATTTCATCAATCATACTTTTTCTATTTATTGCCGTCCACTAATTGGTTTGTTTCAATCGCACTGTACATGTGTCCATTTGCAGCAATTGCTGTAGGAATAGTAGTGAAAGTAAGTTAAGATGACTAATTCAAATACAACAACTGAATGGTTGTGTGATTAAATTGTAGGCAATTGCACTGAGAATTGAAACCAACAAACTATCAGGAATTCAAACGGAAAATATTCAAGCTGGCAAAAAATTACAATCAACTGTAAAACTTTGTAAAATATTAACTAGGCAAAATGATTTAATATGTAAACATTTCTAGATCGACTACAATTGGCTAGCTACAGTCCCGATTATCGTTTTGGCATTCACTGTTGGTTTTTTACTGTATTTATCACCGGCTTACGTAGTTCAAATTGGACATTACTGTCGGATTAAACCTGACGTTTCCATTTCGGCTGGAATTCTTGCCATTTATGTCGCTATTATTTTATTGCCATCTTTTATTTCTTTGTGAGTATGTATTTAAATTAATAAAACAATTAAAATTACATTTTTTTTTAATTTCAGAAAATATTCAAACCAAAAATCCCAAAGTTGGAAAGTTTTGAAGTATATTGCTCTTTTGCAATTAGGTTTATTGACTCTCGCAATTGCTTTCATTAATTTCTCGCTGGCATTTATAATAACAGTTATTTATGCTCCTATCTGTGTTGGAATAAGTCCATCCCAATCGAAGTAGGATGTCTGTTTAAGAGAAATGATTTGTGTGTAACTGATAACTATTTACAGATTTGCTCGTTGGATGAAAGGACTTCCCGTTCTACTTATTTCACCATTAGGCCTTTTATTCCTTTTTACAGCATATGATACAATAAATACGTTTCCAGACATTGGAGGATTTAAATTGGTAGAAAGGTTATTTTTCGCAATGCGAAATGTAGTGTTATATAGTATTCACGATGAATACATATATGGAAACTGGATGTTTCGCGTAGCAAGTACTTGCTTACTCCCAATATGGCTTCAATTTTGGATAATTACACAAACAAAGACAAGCAAAAGTGAAAATTCACATTAGTTTAATATATTTTGGTACGCGATTACTTGTTAATTTTTTTTTTTACTAATTCATACGAAATAAATGTTTGTTTCCATTGAATGAAATAACAAATGTCGATTTTACTTGTTCTTCTTTATAAAATTAATGAGTCCATTAGTAGAGCAATCATGACTTGAAATCTGGTTTTTGCCTTTGAGGTCGGTTAAAATAATATTAGCCAGTTGTTTTCCTAATTCCACACTGTGTAAGATGAAAAAGAATTAGTACAATTTACCTACCGTATTTAAAAAATCTGATTTGTCAAAATTACCCCCACTGGTCAAAAGAATTCACATCCCACATAACACCTTGCACGAAGATTTTGTGTTCATACATGGCAATAAGCACACCCAAAACAAAAGGAGTGATTTTATGTACGATGATAGAATTTGTTGGTTTGTTTCCTTCGAAAACCTGAAAACAAAATCAATTTAATCAATAGCAATTAACAATTTAAATGTTTACTTTGTGAGGCAAGAGATCTTCTAAAGCGTCTCCTGATTTTCCTTCTTTAATTAGCTCTTCTCGAGCCTCCTCTTTTGTTTTTCCCTTCATTAAAGCTTCAGTCTGAGCCAGAAAGTTAGCCAAGAGAATCTGCAAAAGCAATAGGTTTGAAAACTTAAAACATTTATAACTTAAATTCATACTTCATGATGAAGTCCATTCCGAACAGGATTGTGCGACTCGATTGGTGCAATAAAGTCAGCAGGGATCATTCTAGTGCCTTGATGAATAAGTTGATAAAAGGCATGTTGACCATTGGTTCCTGGTTCTCCCCAGACAATTGGTCCCGTATTATAACTGACGTGTTCCCCCATTTTTGTGACACTCTTTCCGTTGGATTCCATATCGCCTTGTTGAAAATAGGCTGCAAACCGATGCATGTACTACAATATCATAAATAACATTTAAAAAAATTATTTTAATGAAATATAATGAAAGTAAAATACTTGATCGTAAGGCAAAAGAGCTTGGCTGGCTGCACCGAAAAAATTGTTATGCCAGATCGAAATTAAGGCCAAAAGTACAGGAACCTAAAGAAAAAATTTTCAGTTAACTTTTAATTTTTTTAAAAAGGAAACAATTATTACATTTTCTTCAAAAGGTGTATTTTTGAAGTGACAATCCATGAAATGGGCACCGGCTAAAAGCGTTTCAAAGTTGTCCATCCCTAAATTAATGGCAATTGACATCCCAACTGCCGACCACAGTGAGTATCGACCACCTACCCACTACGCAGGTAGAAAAATATGACATTTAATTTATAAATTAAAACATTTAATGTTTACGTACATCCCAAAACTCGAAAATATTTTTTTCGTCAATTCCAAATCTTGTAACCTCAGGAATGTTTGTTGATAGGGCCACAAAATGCTTAGCAACGGCTGAATCCTACGATTTTACTCAATTTTAATATCGTTTCTTCTCCTATTGTCTTATTACTTACATCCTTCGCAATAGAAAGGAGCCATTCCTTAGCAGTAATAGCATTGGTGATTGTTTCTTGTGTCGTAAATGTCTAAAAATAATTATTTATTTACATTTGGCATTTTAATTGACTGCTGCATCGTTCACTGTCTACCTTTGAAGCCACAATGAATAAAGTTGAATCTGCGTCCAAATTTTTCAGTGTTTTGGCCAAATGTGTTCCGTCAATATTGGATATAAAGTGAACTCTTGGTCCAACTGCATATGGCTTAAGCGCTTCAGTCACCATATATGGTCCCTGGAATTACATCATTTGAACTGATGCAACTATTTGAGTTATACCAAGTATTTAGCAATAATATTTACAAGATCAGATCCACCAATGCCAATATTAACAACGTCAGTTATCTTTTTGCCAGAATAACCTTTCCATTCACCGCATATAACGCTCTGTGTAAATTCTCTCATGTGTTGCAAAACACGGTTCACGTCAGGCATAACCTGAAAAATTTTTTTAAAATAAAAATTAATAATACTTCATTTGAATTAAAAAGAGAATTTACGTCTTTGCCGTCAACGCAAATCGGAGCATTGCAACGATTTCTTAAGGCAACATGTAAAACTGCTCTTTTTTCAGTAGTATTTATTTTCTGGCCTGCAAACATCATATCTCGTATTTCCTCTACCTCACGGTCTTGTGCCTGCATTAAAAAATAGTTAAATCAGATAAAAGTTATTAAAAATAATTTATTTTACCAGAGTTTGCAGCATACTCAAGACTTCATCGTTGATCAAATTCTTAGAGTAGTCAATCAAAATATCGCCATCTTGAGGTAACTTTAACGTAATGCTATAAAACAAACATTGATAAAGTTAGAAACTCTAATTCCCCAATATTCAAAATAAGTTAATTGCATTTTCCCTATATATTAGAGAAAAATAGATAAAAACAAATTTTTGATGATCTGAAATTTTCGATTATCCGAAAATTACAAATTTTCATCTAGTATGGATAATCGAGTTTCTAATTAAATTCACGTATCAGCAATTACGTGTAGCGATATCTTTGAAGGGCGATTACAAGGCATTTTTTCAAGGATGTTTTAATACAAGTAATGTTTCCTGGCATTAAGAGTTCCCGTAACTTTTTTTATTTTTATAAATTACTGATTTTTTAAATTTTATTTTCTAATATTAGTATAAAATTTATTCTTTCACGCCAAATTACGGTCTTTATAAATTTCAAAATTCGATCAATTTCGGGTAGACGCCTCAAAAGTTATGTTCAACAAACTTTTTAAAACTATTTTTATCCATGAAAAATCTACCCCAACATACTTAGCTCGTACTTTTTTATTTTTCCGACATCATTTATGCATTTCTACGCGAATGAAAAAAAAATCCTTGCCGCCAAGGGCAATTAGAGGATAAAAATAAGTGACAGTCTCACCTGTATTTCTGGAAACGCTGGGGATCTTCGCAAAACATTTGCCTCATATTCAGTTTTGATCCCGTGTGCTCGTAATAACATTGCAACTGTTTGTATGTCGGCTCTTCGCTAAATAATACTTTTGGCTCGATACTAGATACACTCATAGCCCGCTCCATCTTCTTACGTGGGTTAGCCGGCATGTTGGACATATAATGTGGACAGACGACACAACCTACTGCGAGCGAAAGAGGCGCCACACGTTTAAATAGCAGGCGGATCAAACCAATTGTGGCGCGGGGAGATTTGAAGAAAAACATGGTGTAAACGAGGACTCTTATGTAGCGCGATAGTTTTTATAATGATTTACGTCTAATTTGATTATTATATAAGTTTTTGATTGAGGAAGTCTTGGATTTTTTTTATATTTTAAAAGAAAATATTTTTTGATAAAATATACTCGGCCTGAATTTAGTCAGCTATCGCAGTTTATATCTCTCCACCATTAATGGCAAAGCGAATATTGTTATATTAAGAGAATGTTACCTTGGTAATGGTTTTGTTTAGTTTGTGACACTTGTGGCATTAAGCACACACTATTTTATTGTTATTGATTTTTTTTTTATTACAGATCGTATCGAAATGAAAGCGAAGTCTCTGTGGAGTTTATTCAAACTGAGTTCTATCAAACCGCTGCAATCGTTAATATTCAGAAATTATTGCGGAGTTAATGCAAGTTCTCACACTGTATCATCCTTAATTGATCACTGGGAGGAGAAATTTAAAAGCAACGATATCTCTGAACCTGATTTGTCTATTCGCTACATAATGGTCCACGTTCTTAATTTGCCTGGCGTGTGTAGATTACATTACATTTGAAATTCCAAATTTTATTGCCAAAACTTAATGTGTGAATTGTATAAATTTGCAGATTAATGATTTATCGTCAGTAACATCAACTACTCTAACTTCAGCTCAAATTGCACAACTGGAAAAATGTTGTCGTTGCCGACTCTCTCGCATGCCGATACAATATATCGTTGGCGGTTGGGAATTTATTGATTTAAACGTTCGATTGAAACCGCCCGTGTTCATTCCTCGACCGGAAACTGAAGAATTTGTCAATATTATTGCAAATGAAATAAAATCGTCCAAAGTAGATGCCAAAATTCTGGAAATTGGTTGTGGAAGTGGTGTCATATCCCTCGCTTTATTAAAGAACCTCCCACAGGTAACTGATTGTCACATTTTTTATTGCTTTCTTAAAATCATTTTATTTTATAGATACATTGTACAGCCATTGACCAAAGCAAGTTTGCTTGTGAGCTAACATTACAAAATGCTAAAATAAATAACATAGACATGAACAGACTACAAGTTTATCAAGCAACTCTCACAGGAGATGGAATTTCAGACATTAATTTCAAAAGAAAATTTGATTTTTTAGTCAGTAATCCGCCGTACATTTCGGAAAAGTTGCTTCCAACTTTAAGCCCGGAAATCATTTTGTAATTTTATCAAAACAATTTTTAAAAATATTTTTATTTATTTGTTCCATTTAAACTTCAGATACGAAGACATCAAAGCACTAAACGGTGGTGATGATGGATTACAAGTTATTAGATACATTATCAATTTAGCACCTAAACTTCTACAATCAAATGGAAAACTATTTTTGGAAACGGATCCAGAACATCCAGAAATGATAAGACAACATTTGACAGAAATTAAATCTAAATTGCGTGTCGCCGAAGTACATCTTGATTTTACAAAACGAAATCGGTTCGTAGAGATAACCAATGGTTAAATTAAGCTGCTACTGGTTCAGCCTCTGGAGTTGAATTTTGTGCTGCTGCGTTTTGTGCTGCTGGTGCAGTTTGTTTAAATTTACGAGCTTTTATGAAAGCCAAAAGACCATTTGTGGAAGAATCGTGTGCTGTTGAGGGTGCGGGTGTGCGTAATTCAGCTTCGATTACTTTAGCGAGCTGTTTACCCAATTCAACACTGTAAAAGCAGAATTTTAATAAATAAAATGGAAATTTTTTAATTTAATTTATTATTTCTTACCCCCATTGATCATAAGAATTAATATCCCATATAACTCCTTGCACAAAAATCTTGTGTTCGTACATTGCTAGAAGAGCACCCAACATGAAGGGGGTAAGCTGGGTAACCACAAAACTGTTAACGGGCTGGCTCCCAGGAAAACTCTTTAGTAGAGAAAATGAAATTTATTTTCAAATGTTTCAAAAAAATTTTTTTGAAGTTAATCTTTACCCTGAATCGAATCGCTCGACTAACTAAATCGCCAATTAATCCACCTTTTTCCAATTCTGCTCGACATCTTTCAATTGACTTTCCTCGCATTAGTACTTCACCTTGTCCCAGAAAATGAGAAAGTAATATCTATCAAAAAATATTATGTAAAAAATTAATTTTTAGAAAATAATATCAAGTTAAAATTTCTCACTTCATGATGTAATCCACTGCGTAAAGGTTCATAGGTTTTAATTGGAGCGATAAAATCACAAGGAGTAACTCTTGTCCCTTGATGAAACATCTGATGAAATGCATGCTGCCCTCTAGTTCCAGCATCACCCCAAGCAACAGGTCCTGTTTTGTAGTTAACCCTTTTGCCATTTCTAGTAACGCATTTACCATTTGATTCCATGTCGAGTTGTTGGATGTAATTTGGTAGCTTGATCAAATTCTGTACGAAAAAAAACTATTATAAATTGATTCTTTATTTGCTAATTTGATTTACCTGATCATAAGGTAAGATTGCGTAACTCTCAGCATTATAAAAATTTATATACCAAATGCCCAGAAGAGCTAAAATGACTGGAATCTAAATGATGACCCTTATTAATTTAGTTTTCTAGTAAATTCATATGCCTTCTAAAAAATACATTTTTTTCTAAAGGTGTAGCTCTAAAATGCTCATCCATGAAATTAGCTCCTGCTCGAAATAGGTCGAAGTTATCCATCCCAATGTAGACAGCAATTGAAAGACCAATAGCTGACCATAAAGAATATCGTCCGCCAACCCACTGAAATCAAAATATTAGCAAATTATATTTAATTTAATTAATGTGATCGTACATCCCAAAATCCAAAAACATTTGCTTCGTCAATTCCAAATTGTTTAGCAGCTTCGATGTTTGTAGAAACAGCAACGAAATGTTTGGCAACTGCAGAATCCTATCAATGAAATTGTACATTGAATATTTAATGACGTCTTTAGATATGGATAAAAGTGAGCTTACGAATTTAGAATGTGTCAAGAACCATTCTTTTGCTGTAATTGCATTCGTGATGGTTTCCTGAGTAGTAAAGGTCTGCAAGAAATTTGACTTACGTAACAACTATTACACTATGAAATTCCAAAGTTGTACCTTAGAGGATACGATAAATAAAGTGCTTTCAGGGTTTAGTTTTCGCAGTGTAGTTGCAATGTGAGTTCCATCAATATTAGAAACAAAATGAATATCAGGACCATCGGCTACTGACTGTAAAGCTTCAGTTACCATCGTTGGTCCCTGTAAGTTACAAATTACAATTAACTTTAATATCTTCCATTATTAATTTTTGGGAAAGTACCAAATCAGATCCACCAATTCCAATATTAACAACATCTGTTATTTTTCTCCCTGTGTAACCTTTCCATTTTCCACTTCGAACTTCATCAGTGAAGGCTCTAATGTGTTTTAATTCTGCATTCACATCAGGCATAACCTTAAAAAAAAATTTATTAATTTTTTTTTTACTTTTTTGAGGAAGCGAAAAGCAGAATTAAGAGGGAAAAAAACTCACATCTTTGCCATCGACCCAAATAGCTTGGCTGGTCACATTTCTAAGTGCAATATGCAAAACAGCTCTCTTTTCCGTCACATTGATTTTTTGCCCAGAAAACATACAATCTCTCGCTTCTTCAACTTTTCTAGCCCGAGCCTATAATAATAGATTTTAATTAAATTATTTATATTATACAAGAACTGCTTAGTTGTTGTTATTTTTTCACTTGTGCACACGACACTATTTGGCAACAACCGCATAAATATGTTATGGAACCAAATCATGCTTTTGGAGTTAAACAGTTTAGACTTTGGTTTCTAATAAAAGTTGTAGGGTAATGAAAAAAATACTTGGTCTTTGAGAACATTGGCCTCAAAAACTTTGCTAGAAGGCAGTCAAGGCATGCGCATGAGCTCCTTAAAAAGGCATCGGCATAGCTGTTATTCAGTGTTACTTTTTGCTGTTACTACAAATAGAATTGAAAGAATTTACTGCTATGTAAGTCTGGGTCTGAGTAGTACAGAAAGGTAATTGAAAACTTCACACAAAACTGGGGTAACATGGCTCTGCCCCAATTTGAAATAACAATCATTTCATTCTAAAACAATGTTTAATTTGTACCAAATCAAAGAGAAGTGGCATCAACTCATCTGTTATCCTATTCTTGGAGTAGTCGAAAAGAATAAGACCCTGTTTTGGTGGTTGCAGTGTTTGACTAAAATATAATTTTAAATGCAATAAATTTTTTTTTTGTGCTCTTTGTTGGGAATTTGAAAAAATTATGTGTTTATTTTTTTAAAATTAAAATTGTGTTATTACCAAAAATATTCAAAATTAATTATAATGAAATATTGTGTGTCTGCGCGGTAAGAGGACGGTTATTTTTGGAATAGGCCAAAGAGACTTGACTGAAATTTATTGCGATCTACATTTAACTTTTGTACTGGGGAAAGTTTTAAAAAGTCTAAAATAAAACAGCTTTAAGTCACGTTTAAAAAAACGGTCTCATTTCTTTTGAAAAAATTATATTTGTAAAAGATAATATGAAAACTAATTTTTATATAAGAAATAAAAAGGCAAAGATATAGAGCTATAATTACGGTTAACATAAATTTTAAAAAACTAATTGCCCTTGACTTCGCTGCAATACAAGATTTCACTCTGAAATTTCTGATTAACTTGTCTTGTAGCAATTTTTCAAATAACTTACTGAAAACGATCGAAACGGTAAGCATCGGTCAAAAGAAGTTGCTTCACGTTAATTTCTTTCGCATTTTCGTTATAATATTTTTGCAAATTTTGCCAAGCTGGTTCTTCCGTCAGCCAAGTCGTCTGCATCCAGCCCGCCATCTTTTCAAACCTGAAAAACGTTTACCGCCACACAGTAACGAGAGTAGCGAGTAACTTGTTGACATTCTTGTTCAAGTTGTTACACTCATCCCTAGATGTCATACCCATCCAAATCTATCAGGAGAAAAAACAAGGCGAGATACAGTATCATAAAAAATTGAGCAAAACAAAAGAAACAGCAACCAAAAAAAAAAATTCGATACAAAGTTGCATCCGTAATAAACCTTTTTATTTCTTTTTCAGATAATTTATCTGATAAAATTTGCAATAAAATAAATAGAAATTTTTTTATTTTATTTAATTGTGTTTGATAATTTAAATAATTCTGTTTATTTACATTGTAAAATGACGCTCTGACAATGAGAAAACCTTGAACCAACAATGCTTTGTATTAATTCAAAAAAAAAAAACATACGACGCTTCCCGTGCTTAAACTGTACAGAGCGCATGTTGCTGATGCTATGCTTGTGCCCTCAATCACAGAATACCTCAATACGGGTTCAGTTATGGAAGATTGTCATTGCTTTCCAGTGTCACATGAAACGTGGTACGTAGTATCGTAAGAAATATAATATAGTGTATGAATTATATAAATTCTTACTTAACTAACAACGTAAAGTAGTTTAGCGATATTTATCATTTAATAATGCATCGCTTGTTGCTTATACGCCGTTAACTCTGGAGTGTCCTAATAAAATTTAGCGCTTATCAGTGAGCAAAGAGGTATTTATCTGAACAAATATATTTGCACTAGAAATACGTTTTCATTTTTTTTCGCATGTTAATGTTTTGTTTCTGAGTACAACACACTGATAGTGGTCGTGACCGACAAACTTTTCAAGTTGCGAATTAGGCTTAGGTCATGAATTTTTTTGTAGTAATTTAAAAAAAATGCACTAGTGAGCTACATATTCCATAGCAACTTGTAGAGCATACATGTCATTTTCAGTAAACGAACAAATGATTTTACTCTGGTTATATACGTTTGATTTTTGATTTTTTTTTCTGTTTTCCAGATACAGTTCACTATAATGATATCCAGATTTCGTCTGCGGTTAAAGAAGTGAAAGAAGATTGTTTTTAAACCGAAAAAATCAATCCTGAGTTAAAAAAGAGGTATATATTATATTGAAATATAGCAACTTTTTGCAACAATTTCGAAGCCTTAAAGGATGAATAAACGCGAACGATAAACTTCAAATTCAAGAGAGGTGTTTAACACGCTATTTTTTAATGTAAAAAAAATTACATAATGAAGTGCCGTATTAATAATGAATGAGATGGAAAATCTTCGACGCGTTTTCAACGTTACGAAAGGAAGCAATCAACCTTCCCTTGGCCAGACTGTGTTTTACGATTCTCCTATGACTAATGACGGCCAAAGTGCTCAATATTACACCTCTAATTTTGTAAATTCTGAAAAGAAAGAAGGTAGTGTAAACAACATAGAAAAAGTGCGTCAAGTGTGCAGTGTTTGCAGTGCATATACTGAAGTAAATATAAATTATTTAAAAAATTTTCGTCAAAAGTTAATTTCATAAATTGTTATTTTCTAGGAATTACTTTACTTGTGCCATACAGGTTTATGTATGGCCAAACTTTTGGAAGAAAACTTGTCGCTGATGACTTGCGATTCGACGGTCGGAACTAAAAGTGCTCAAGAAATGGCTGGCCATTTCGTAACGTTGTGGAATAATTTGTCAATAAGTACCAAAAAACTTGTGACTAATTTTGAAGATGAGGTGCTGGTTACCCTTCGAGAAAATATAGTCAACAATCATAATGAAAAAAGTTTCAGTGAGACTAATAATGTAATGTGCGTCAAACAATTTCATTTATTATTATTAATTGAGAATTTATTTTTCAGCTGTTTGTGACTTGTTTTTTAGCAATCATTCAAGTTCATTATCAGTTTTCTGTTTCCATGTTCGATACACTTGTTCAGCTACTTTCCTCGGTTCCCAGCGAAACCAAACTGCCATCATCAGTTTCTTCACCACTGGAATTTGCATTAAAGGACCCATTAGATTTAATGGCATCGTGGACTGATTCATTGTCTGAAATGCAGAAACATTTACTTAACATACGGTTGCATTTCAGTCACAATTTCGGTACCGGAATTAAAAATGATCTTTATCATTGTTCTTCAATTAACCAGCCTTCCAAAAGGCGCTGGTCTTTTGGTGGATTACGCCAAAGCTCATCGAATGATTGGTTGCCAAAACAGTGGCCTGCAGTTGGCAAACGGATGGAAATGGACAGCAGCCATGTTCAGGGTCTTTGGCCTATTGATAAGGAAAGTTTAATGCCTCTTGCAAGTGATGATTCGAGACCACCGTCATTTGATTTATCTGCTAATACCAAAAGAGGAAGCACTGGTAAAAAATTATATATCTAATCAAAACACAAACACCCTTAATTAAATACCAATTCGGAATAAATGTCATAGTTGAAAAATTAGTCATTCTAAATTAAGATCTAAATTTAAAATTTGGAAATTTGGTGTTTTAAATAATATTCTTGTACATTATACCTTGTATTTTTAATTTTTTTTTTTCCCGTGTTGTTTTACAGATTCTCAAAAATCAAGTACTTTTGCTAGTAATGAAGAACTTCAAGATGTAATTAGTCTTCTTTCATGCCAGCCAAGCAATCCGTCGTCTCCAAGTCCGGATCCATCAAATCAGCTCGCTTCAAATAATGGCCAAAACTTACTGTGGTCTGCTGCTCCGCATAGTTCATCGGGTGGCTTTGGTGCTGATCATGTCGAAAATAATGAACAAGCAGTCCAGAATCAGTATGACGAGTTCGTGACCTGGAATAACGCAGATGCTGCACAACCTTACGGAGATTTGAGACTGCAGTCTTTGCTTCAAAGAGCCCCGTCTGACCTGTCACCGGTTACCACTTCAAGTTGGTCTACTGGGACAAATCTGCAACAATTACAGTACATAAAAATGAAGTAAATTAAATGTATTGTTAAACCATTTTATGTTTTATATTTAAAGCTGTGTTACGAAGTCGAGTGCAGAATCAAGTCCGACTTTATTTGCGAATCTGGAATCGAACGCTAAAGAATCCGAGTTCTTCATGGGTCTGGAGTTTGTTGGATCTGATTTGATGGCAAGTGTGAGACAAAGGTATCATTTTACTATAAACTATTTATTACAACAAATTTATATAATAATTTAAAATTTGGTGTTTTTAAAAAAATTAAATGATTGAAATTAAAAAAAATAATTGAGAAAATTTTTTTAGAAAAAATAAAATTTATTTTATCTATTTGATGACATAATTTGTAATGGAAGAAATATTGTACTACTTTATAAAATATTTATGTTTATTTTGTAATTAGGCGACACAGCAGTGGTGAAAGTTTGTGTAAAAGTAATTGGATGCCAAACTCTTCATCTTTCCGAACGAAAAGTATTGATGGCATGATAGCTGTAAGTTTGAATATTTTTTCATTTTGTAATGAGAAGTTTAATTGTTTTTTTAAACAATATTCTTTAGGAAGGAAAATGTCCAAAGACGAGCACTTGGCCACTCAAACAACTCAGTCCAAATTCATCACTTTGTTACGGTTTTGAAGATCCTGGAATACTTTCAAAGTCGGTAAACTGGGCCACGTCTGCTGATTGTCCACAGGGATTGCCACCTTCAGGATTCGACTGCAAAAACAGAAACAAAATGGCAAAAAAGTATTGTTTGTTTGGAAATCCAACATAGACACATTTATATCAAGTTTTGAATAAAATTAAAATATATATTGGAGTGGTAATATATTGGGGGAAAGTTATAATTTAACGTGTGCATACATAAGTACAAAAGTACTAATAATGAGAATTTCAGGTATAACTAAAAGAATTGGAATTCTTTTTTCATGTGGTGCTGAAATAGAGTGATTATTAAGAGTTGCTCAATTATATTTTGTTTTTATCATATTTTTTTGTTACTTTGAAATTACATTTTATAATCGTTTGCATAGTATGTAAAAGTTATAACTTTTACGTACTATGTAGTTTGTTTCCCAAATATCGTTAATTGTAAAGTCAGTTGAATAAGAAACAGTATAGATTTTTAATTTAAACACAACCAGTGCCAGTGTGATTTTTTTTGTATTGTTTTGTTTTTATTCTTTAAAAATTTGGTTTTTTTTTCTCTTGTATTTGTTGTTTTCTTATTGAGTTTAATTCTTTCAATGGTTTTTGTATAATGTCGATGGAAAATTCCGTCAAAGTTGCTCAATGTTTTGCTACCCAAATGCATATTAGACAACTTTGTTTGCACTAAATAAGTACAAACTGAATGATGATTTTTTGTTATTTTTATTAAGCTTTTTCTTATTAATGGATGTACTTACACAGAAAATAATTACTACAGTTTCTTTATCTGCTTTATAATATATATGTTTAAACATTACAGAGTTATGTTTGAAATTTCTATATTTGATAACCAAAAAAGACCGGTTGAATTTAAAGTTATCATATCCAAAAAGTGTATTTATTAAAAAAATAAATGTCATTAACAAATATATGGTTTGTGAAATTAATTTCTGTCTTATAATATATTATAGATTTTAAAATGAGAAAAGTGTTTTAACGTGTGAATGCAAAATGTCATTTTGGCATTTTTCCATGAATTTATACAGTATTGACTTAACCTTTTGAGTCCAAGGACAACAGCATTTTTTTTAACTTCCCGCGTTGTTTTTATTTTTGGTACATACATTAAGTATGGTAGCCTTTTCATTGCTGAAAGAAAAAAAATATCTGATTAGTATAACAGCAATTGCAATTAATTGAGCTTAAGTTGTATGGATTATGGAGAGTTTCACAAGGAAAACACCATTTTTGTAACAATTTATGGTTTAAAAAAATGTTGGCATAACTAATGTAATAATAAAAAATTCAAGGTAATTACCGGTATTTTTTAGAATGATTTGTCGGTTGAAAATAAACATTTTATTTTAATTATTTGGTAAGCTACAAATACAAACAAGACAATATAAAGATTATACTGTATAACTTTATTTAGAAATAAATATAAGTCACCCAACCAACTAAACTAACTGCAACAACTTAATTTACACAAACAATGTAAAGTTACAAAAGAAAAACTATAAAAATTTGAACTTAAGTTCGGTGTTTCGTAAGGCACTACAATTCACTATTAATCTCATAGTAACAAAATTAGCCTCTGGAATGTACTACAGTACAAAATTCTGTACTACTTAGTTATTTTATAATACTTTTCTTGTATAGGCTTCTTTCTTTCCTTTTTAAAAAAAAATTTATTTTGTCATTTCGACTTCTGTTTCAATCGATTTAGCATTTTCTGTTTCAGCAGCTTGTTCATCTATTGAGTCTTTTACGCTTGTCTGAACTTCACTTCCAGTATCATTTTCTCCAATTTCAGACAGATCTACATCTGCACCGTCAACATCCGCAGCTTCTTCTTCAGAACTGCATTTAAGGCACCTTAACGAGAAAGCAATAATTACATAATTTCAAAATTAAATCAGGCGAGAATCTTATTACTTGCTAATATTAATGCCATAATTCAGACAAGTATCTCCTACACATTCACAACACCCGTCGTGAAACCAACGGTAACTCGATGCTCCCATCGAGGTACAGGAGCGTTTACATTTGTTCCACGACATGCATTGACTCATAAACGCCACAGTGCAGTTTACAGCCGCTTCTTCGTACGTATCGACGTCTTGAGATGAGGACGAGGAAACTGTAAAACAAAAAAAAATTGTTCATTGCACACATGGAATTAAAGAAAAAAATTAACCTGCTATCATTTTTATTTCTCGATCTAATTTTGGACTGAAAAATGCGACATCCAGATGAATTGGGTAACTGTACGCAACCCAACGCAATTGCCTATCTTGTTCTTCGGTAAGAGCATTAAATAAATCCGGTATCTTTTCTGGTAATTCTCCCACATGACTGTTTTTACTCGGACGCACGTCGGAGTCGTTCGATGTAGGGCACATTTCTACAGAGATAAGCAAATATTAGTCAATTGAATACTTAACCATTATATAACAGAGTCGTACCCATACCTACGCACGAACAGCACTCGTAATATAAATCATCTAAACAATTGTAACAGTCTCGACAACACGTGCAGTTTTTCAAGTCACATTTGCATGACTGAGTCAACATACATTTACTTACAATACTGGCACATATTGCTTCATTGCAAGACGAAGATGCAAGTAAAATGTATTGGGACACACCAACGAGCATCAAAATGCAAAATGTGTGTAATTTGTCCATTTTGATACTAAATTGAAGAAAAAATTGTACGAATTAAATAATTTTAAATTGAAAAAGGAAACTGTGATTAAAATATGACAATGAAATATTCCTTGCCTGAATTAATTTGAATGAAGATTAACTGTCAGTCGTTTACCATTATATTAATGACTTAAATTTCCTTAATTTAAATTAATTGATACTAATTGAAAACACTTGGATTTCCATGAGCAGCTCACTCATGCTCGTTGCATTTTCAATTTTCGTACATAACCACCTGATAAATCGCTTTAACGAATTCCCGAATCGAATGTAAATACGAAACGTTTCTTTCAAACAGAGAAAACAATTTCCATTTCATTGAAAGTTAGTGTTTTATTTGTGGGAAGCGAGTTTGCGTCGACTTCGTGATCCTTCACGATCAATTACATGCCTGAATGATTTTTTGGATCAACAAGGCAAGTGGTTCAGAAAAGGCGACGCGACTTAATTATCCGTAAACTATCTTCATTAGTGTTTTCAACTAATTAAACTCGTATTAAACAACATTAATTGAGGATATAAACTAACCATTATACGATTTTAATGAAATGAAACTACCAACAACGACGGAAAACGTGTTAGTAAAAATTCCTTACCTGATTCCAATGTCCCCTTTAGCCTGAAGCGTGTTGATTTAAGTGCTTTGCTTGACTTGAGAATGGTTTTGCAACTGAACAGCCTGCACTTGGTCAGCAGAAGAAATGCCTAAAATTCCTGACTAATCTCTTGACATTTTTCCCTTGAAATGATTAAGGCTATTTATATCAAATATTATATATAAACATATTGTATTCAACACGTATTGATTTTTTTCGTTTATTGTGGTAATGATGACATTTGCAAGAATAAATAATTTAAAATTTTAATGTAACGAATTTTGAATAAAGTTGTTTAGCTGGAAAAAGAAGTGAGACATTTTTCAAAAACATTTTTTTCTTTTTTTCGATAAAGGGAATGACGATCATTTCAAGGAAGCAAAAATATAAAATTTTATTCAAGTTTAAAAGAGCATCTTTATCCCCTGGCGATAAATGGACCAAGCTGACCGAACCCAGGTGCGTTTCTGTGTGGGCGGGAACTCAGTCCTGCAGGTATTTATAAACATTTTCCCAACATTTCACCTTTTCACTATTCCTTATTTAGTAGAGTAGACACGTACACAAATGCAAGCATAAATAAATTTTAATATTAAACACAAATTTAATCCATAATGTTAATTCAATGACATTTAATTTCAATCGGCATGCACATGGAAAAAAATTCTAATTTTATGCGTATGAAATAATTGAAATTAGAAAAAAAAAATCGATGGTTGCATTTTCTCGCATTTTTCATTTTATTTATTAGTCGTCATCGAGATCAACGCGCCTTCTATCAAACTATTAAAATTTAAAACAAATTAAAAATAAATTAAAAATGAATGTTTTCAATATTCAAATTTTGCTAGTACCTTTACTGTCACTTTTTTCTGTGTTTTTTCAGTTACTTGTTCTAAGAGGTTTATTAAGTCTTCCTCGCCAAGCTATAAAAGAACAAAATTCTTTATTAGTTTAAATCAATATTCTCATTTTAGTTCTTCACATGCTTACTTTTCCCGGCAATTGACCCATTCTGGCCATGTTGACCAACATATTTTCAACCATACGTGCTTTTTCAGGTTTCGCTACTGCGAGTGTATTTACTATTTATATTGAAATAAAATACGTCAGAAAATTTACCAATTTACACAAACTTCGAAAATGTTTAAAAAAAATTTATTTCTTACATCTCGCTCTTGCTTTTTGATCTAATACTTGAGCTAATACCGAGTTTTTAATTTCAGTCTCTCTAGCCTCAGCCTCCTCTTTATTTTTATTTGTATTCTGTAAAATATAAAAAAAATATTATTCGCAGTGTAATAATTCTCTCAAATATTTAAAATGGCGTATTATAATAATTGTTAATTTCAGTGATTACCGAATTATTTATTCTCAAATTATATCATTTAAAAACATCATTTTCACCTGGTGCTGCTGCTGTAATTCAGCTAAACGTTTTTGCCTAATCTCTTGAAGATCGTCGTCCGCCATTTTCTAGAAAGAATGAAGAGAATGAATTAAATTTCCAGTACAGTTAGGAGCCTAATAAAAACTCATCTGGAAAATGAAATTAACACTACCTTCACGTCCTCTATGAACCGCCGAAACTGAATGTTGTGGTCTAAATTTGGTCTCCAAAGCGCAGAATGAACAACGCAGTAAGTTTTATATATTTATTTACTTTTATTAATTATTATTTAACTTATTGATACTGACTAAATGCTGCTCTTTAGCAAAAAGAACGTTTTAGCTTTTTATGGTGGGCAAAATCACACTTGACATTTATGTGTCGAAGCGCCATACATTGTGGTTGATATTTTTTCCAACTAAACTTTGCTTCCGTTTAAGGCTTTAATTTTACATATCTTAATTACGCGGAAACGTTTTTTATGCTTGGAAAACCATGTTTCACGTTGGAAGTGTTAATCGATAACGTTTTAACATTTTACGTCTAATTTTAGTTTATTTAAAGCAAAAAAGTAGTTCCAAGCACGTTGTGTGGTTGCATTTGGTAATGTTTATTTTTCAAATTAAAAAAAGAAAACAGATAAAACGATAAAAAGTGAAATTTGAACGCTTAATTTGAATAAATCCTCAAATTATCCACACATTATTAGAAACTCGAAAAGTATTTGACGAAATCAGATTACACGAACGTACGGTTCGAGAGTAAAGTCTTTAAAATCTGAGCATGCGTTCTCAATACTAATCGTTCCATTCAAGCCACACAGGATCCACTGTGAGGCTTTTAGAGCATTTCGTCTCTTCATTTATTTTTTTTTAAATATTCACCTTGTCTGTTTTTGGAGTTGTTACCACTTTGAAGAGGACACGGCGGGCAGCGATATTACGCGGTCCATTGAATGGATCCAAACATTGGATGGTATCAACCTGAACAGCAAGGACCAGCGCAAAAGTTGTGGTCGCGCATTTGGGAAACTCAACAACGTTTGCAAAATATGGACTTAAATAACGCCAATAACGACTACTTACCATTGCACAACGTTACGAATCATGTGGAAGCATGTTTACGTACGACAAGGCAGCAGAACAGCAACAATTTTATCGGCAACCTCTACTACAACCGGACCAAGAGGAAAAGGGAAAACCGCGCCTCAACCTACGGCCTGAATGAAAACTCAGAAATGATCGGAGAATATGGAGGATTACCGTGGCGGAATCCGGCCAGAATTTATAGCCCGGGAATTGTTGGGTAAGATAACAAATTTGAAGGAAATAGTGAAAAGATAAAAAAAATAAAAATAAAAGATGTGCTGTACGTGGCCGAAAGTTCATGCCTCCATGTTAGGCCTAAAGCTGATCTTCCGCTTGCGCTATCGACGAGGCGACTTATGTCACCATTAAATCACAAATTACGATTTTTCTTAACTCAAATGTACATTCGTCGTGGTTTAGATATAATTTCGCTAATTTAACGTTGTTGTTTTAAACTTGAGGAATGAAATTAAGAAGTGAAAAACGTTTTTTTCCTGTTTTTTCAAGTTTTTAAGTTATTGCCATTTTGGTCATTAACTTTTATTACTCCAGCAGTTTACTGAAAGCGGATACTTATTTCATTGTTAATTTTACCTTTTTTTTTTTAATATAAAAAAAAGATGCTACCATAGGAGGATGTCTAGATTGTACGTGTTCTTCACGAAATGGAAAGTTTGAAAATCATAAATTCGCTTTACTGCCGCTCTATTTTTTCTAGATCTTGAAAGAGCAGGTACTGGTATAAAAATTTGGTTCAAAAATATCTTAAAACCAGTGAGTAAGCCTTGAAGAATGGAGGTCAGGCTTTTTCTCGGGCTTTGGCCTTTGATGTAAAAATCGAATGAAATCGAGATATGAAATTAGAATCTTGTTTTTCAAGTTTGACCAAAAATTATGCCACATTTTAATAGTTTTTTTTTTCTCTCGTTGTTTTGGATGATACTCTAATGATAGCAATTGTGAAATACATCACATGGACTGATACTGAATTTTAAAAACTGATAAGTATGATACAATGATCAGGAGAATGGAAATTCGTTTCCTTTCATCACGGTGGAACGTATCAGAACACAAATATAACTCCATTGTACAGCAAAACACAATTTTCAGAGCCAGTTGTGTGTTTATGGCATTTAGTTCAAGTCTTTATATAATCGTCGCAACTTTTTTTTTTCACTTCATAAGTGGGCGACATTCGCTAGTATCACATTGATTATTAAATTTATGATCCAGCAGTTGAAGTGGTTGCCTATACCGAAACATGAAAGGCATGTTAATACTAAACTTTAAAAAAAATTTAAATTAAATTTAAATTTAAATTTAAAAAAAGTCGCTTTATCACGAATGACCTTGGTTGCGTACAAGTATCAGTCAGATTGGTTAATTTTTTAATTTATCTTCATTTATTTATTTTCTGTGTTTGTGTGTGTTACGAGAAACTAGGAAATGTGCTTCACTTTTCCTGTATATGAACATAACACAGAATGAATTGAAATGGCGCTCATAAATATAAATTTCGCCATAATTTCGTCAAACGCGAGAGCAAGTGGAGGACTGCTTGAGAAATAAAAAATTAAAACTGCTTCAATTTAGTAATATTCAAGTCTAAATTTAAATGAACTATACGAATAAATGATGGGCACGTGGTGTGTTTTTTTTTTTGCGATGAGTTTGTCTGGATGAGATAATTTTAAATTTTCTCATGTTATATAACTTCTGTGGTGTTAGGCACAATTGGGTCACAACTCCACCTGAATGTTGTGAGTTTAATTATATTTTTAATGGTCGAATTAGAACTAAGAAAAAATTAATTAAAATCGAAATTTTTAAATTTTTATTGTAACGTATTTCCTTTTATGGTATTGATTATAATTTTATTTCTGTTTTTATAGATTACACGAAGAAATTGAAGATTTCTTTGAATATATGTCTCCACGACCAGAAGAACATCACATGCGAGACGATGTCGTTAAACGGATATCACAAGTCGTAGTTGATTTGTGGCCACAAGCAAAAGTGAGTGAAATTTATGGGTTTTCGTAAATAGAAATACGGTAAACACATTTTAGTGAATTTTTAAAAGTATTGAATTTTTTTGATTAGATTTGTATATTTTAGTTGTTTAAGATTTTTGGTATGTTTTGCCGATATAATTTATCGGGACATGAGTAAACCGAGTGTTACTGAAACTATTTTGATAAACACAGTTATCTAGATAACAACTTTTGTCTCGAATGTAATATTTAATAGGGATAAAGAGCTTGAAGTATTAATTACTGAATTTGGCATTGAAGCCGTCATCAGATAGGAAATAAATTTTTCTTGAAAAAAAATGAGCTTCGTTTATCAGCGTCCCTTCCCCACTTCTTGAATTAAAAATTTCTGAATTCTTCGAATGGTGTTAAATTACCATTCCTATTTGCGATGAATGAAAATGGCCTATTTTTAGTTTTATGATTTAATTTAGGATTTTAAAAAAGTAAAGAAATGTTATTTAGCATAATGTCAATTTCGCCAGCTGGTTAAGTGTTAATCTTTTCCGCCAAACAAAAAAAAAAAGAAAAAAGTGTAATTTAATTATTAAATCGGGTGTCAAAATTTCCATAAATTTAAAAGTTTTTTTTTTCTCATCTCCTTTGCGGTGTTCTTTACAAAGATATTTATTTATTAATCTTTTTTCCAGGTCGAGATTTTTGGAAGCTTTAAGACAGGATTGTACTTACCAACTAGGTAATTATTATACTTAAACCGGTCTTTATTTGATTTTAATTTTTTTTCGTTTATTTCAAGTGATATTGATTTAGTTGTTTTCGGATCTTGGGATTCTTTGCCTTTGCGGACACTGGAAAAAGCTTTGCTGGAATATAATATCGCCGATCCAACAACGATAAAAGTTTTAGACAAAGCGTCGGTGAGTAGAATTTTGATTTTTAAAGTGTTTAAGGTATAATTTTTTTTTTTTTTTTTCGAAAATTAGGTGCCAATAGTTAAACTGACAGACATGAAAACTGATATAAAAGTGGATATTAGTTTTAATATGAACAACGGAGTGGGAAGTGCTAAATTAATTAAGGATTTCAAGAGAACGTACCCAGCATTGCCAAAACTTGTACTTGTATTGAAACAATTTCTACTTCAGCGAGACCTCAACGAGGTTTGGACTGGAGGGATCAGCTCGTACAGTTTGATACTTCTTACCGTTAGCTTTCTGCAGGTAAAATTGTATTGTTTTCAATTTTTAATTAAGTGTATTAACGTAATTTATGATGTTCAACCAGCTCCATCCTAGACACGATGCTACGAACGCGGACGCTAATTTGGGAGGCCTTTTGATTGAATTTTTCGAGTTGTACGGTCGACATTTTAATTACTTGAAAACTGGCATTCGCGTTAAAAACGGTGGGGCGTACATCGCCAAAGAGGAGGTGCAGAAAGATATGGTGGATGGGCACAGACCATCGCTTTTGTGCATAGAGGACCCTTTAAATGCCGGCAACGACATAGGTCGAAGTTCGTACGGAGCTCTTCACGTGAAACAAGCATTCGATTATGCTTACATCATATTATGCCAAGCTGTTGTTCCACGAACTCCGCGTTTAGCTGATCAGAGATACAGCATTCTGGGGCGCATCGTTCGTGTTACAGACGAAGTGGTGGATTACAGACAGTGGATTAGAGACAGTTTTCCATTACCAATCAATCAAACTTATAATCCCAATGCAAGAATGGTGACGGGAGGCAAAGAAGTCAACAAAGTTTTGTGAGTGTGCCGAAACTTGGATTGCTTGGATTCATTTATGACTGAATGTAATTGAATTGCAGACAAACGTCTAGTGGTGAAAGTTGCGGGGATAACGAGTCTTTGTCGTCGTCATCTTCATCATTGGGCGAAGGACCCTCGTCGTCATCGCTAGGTTCCAGCTCGAGTTCCAGCATTGCTAGCGATACTGTAAAAAATATCTTGCTCACGAACGAAAGAGAATTAAGTTCTAAGCAATTTGTATTTTTGCAGGATTCGGAATCCATTGGCGATCATTCGCAAAACAGACTCCTTTCTCCGACTAATGTGAACAGCAGTAATAACGTCAATAATAACAGCATTCAAACGAATTTGAAAAACGCTGGCCATAAAATGTACGAGCAAAATTGTAATGCAGTGACAACGTTGCCACCGCCTACACCAAACAACAACTTGCCTCCAACGTCTAGTCCTAGAGTCAGCAACAATGGAGGGAACAAAGGCAACCAAAGTGGAGGCAACAGCCCTGCAAAGTGTAACGGCTCTGGCAATCAGAAAAAGGCGAGGCCGAATTCAGGAAATCCCAACAACTCTTATCAATCAAAACACAGCAACAATAGTCATTCGAATCGTTGCAATTACAAACGGAAGAAGAATCAAAATAAGATGGACAACAGTGCTAGTGTACCTTTGCCATATTCTCATCCGGGTAGCAGCAGGTAACGCTAAACTAAAGGAATTTATGAACTACTGTATTTTCATTATCATTGCGAACTCATTACTCAACGAGTTTTTTTTTTCCCGCCCCCTTCCTCCTATTTTGTTGTAACTTTGTGTTTCAATCAAGAAAAATTTCCAAAAAAATTTGTATAAAATAGATATATAAAAGAAAAAAAAAGTGTTGAGACTTTACGGGGGCTTCGGTTTGTAAATGAAGTATTTAAATAAGAAAAAAAAATCTGCAATTCTGAATTAACGAGTTCTTCAGCTTTCCTTGAAGATCTCTGTGATAAAGATGTATCAATTGTGATAACTCGTAGCAGTAGATAAAAGATTGAAATCATAAAACCTGAAGTTGTGCTTTTGACTTGTTTCATGGGAAAATTTTTTCTTTTTTGTTGTTTGTTTTAAGTTTTAACTTGCTTTGTACCTTCAACATTAAAAAGCATCTTCGTCATTAACAATTTCTTTTTTAGTTTTAATTTGCAAAAATCGTATGTAACCATCTGTGTTGACAATTGTAATTGATTCACTGGAGTTCTGCTCATTGGATAATTACGAAGATGTGTTTAATCCATAACGTTCATCCTTTTCCAATAATTTTATACAAACAAAAAAAAATATTTTTTTTCTCGTAATTACTTTTTTAATATTCGTATGTTGTTGAATTACCAAATGTAGTTTACAATTTATTTAGGTTAGTTGTGTATCTTGCATTTGTAAAAGATATAAAAATGAAAAAAATATAAAAAAAATAGAAATAAGTTTAAAAAAACGAAAAAAATATGTAACATTTAATTCCATTGGAGAATGAACGATGCGATAGTAAGGTGCTATTGAAATGGATTAATTATTAAAAGAAATTAAATTTAGTGCCATTTCATTAGCTGAGTATGGGTAAAGAATCATGCCTTTATTTTTGTTGTAAACTTATTCTTTAAACACTTTGGTATTAATTATATTTTTTCAGTTTTATCATAATTTTGTTGTCAGTAATGATTGGTAAGAAATTTGGAATGAATCTTTGCTCACTTATTTTTCCTTTCCTTTTTCCCCTTATTTGATTTCAGTATTATTTTCAGTATTAGGAATTTTTAGGAATTTTTTAACCTTAAGATTTTATTGCAAAAAAACTGGCACGAAAATTGAGCAAGGCAATTACTATATGCCAAAAATTCAGAAATTTTAATTTTCATGTACATTAACTTGACAAGCTTACACAAATAGTTTCTAGATCATCCTGTAAATGATAAAAATGATAGAATTAAAAATAGTTCAATTCAGTTATAGTATTATAACCAAAAAAACGTGATTAATATTTAATGCATAATTATATTCTAAAACACTTAACAAGAATTACTCAATTTTAATTATAACTAGAATTTCAAAATTGTAAAATAAGGTAAACATATCTACAATTACTGCAGTCAAAACTATTTTTAATAATCAGCCTTGTAGCCAAAAGAAAGATAAATTTTTCTTTACTGTATTTTAACTTCCTCTGTAAAATCCATGCAATTGTATTTTTCTCTTTGACTTAAGTAAATTTTTCATTAAAATAATGTTAGGCTGGCTAATGGGCTGTGGCTAATCAGAAAGACATCCATTGTCAGTATTACCACAGTTTAAAATGAACAAAATACTTCAAAAGGCTGTCAGATGTTAATGTATCATAGGAAATTTCCAACTATTAACTTAATGTGAAATAAAAAAAAAATGTCCTGTTAAAGCTTATCAACTTATTTGCTCAATGTAGTAATACACTTAACTTTTATTTGAAATTACATTTAACTTTTCGGGATAGTTTTTTTTAGACAAAAGAAGCGAACTATCCTACAGTGTATATTTATTAAAATACTTTTGTTTCAAATTTGAAATGTGATGATTTATACAGAAAGTGTAAATGATGTACAAATCTGCAGGTTATAAAGTTGTATGTGTGATAATTTTTTTTCTGCTGTTTTGAAAGTAGATCATCTTTCGTTTGCCAATTGAAAATGTATTCTTCTGTCTAAATTTTTTAAAAATAATAGTTAATGAAAATTTGTATTGAAATTTATATTTTGTTGTTGTAGATTGGTATATATCAGAATATTTATAATTTTCATTTTGCAATAATGTAAAAAAAATCCAAAAATAAATTAGTTTTTAATTTTTTTTTGTTTGAAATTGAATTCACAATCATCTGTATTTTTTGAATTTTGTAAATTATTTTGTAAAGATTCAAAAATTAATTATTTAAACTTTTTAGTTAAGTCATAAATTTACATCCAGTTTAAAGACAGTCATTTCGACTTTAGCAAGCTTTCTTAAAAGGAAAAAAGTTCTAGTCATTATTGCATTGTCAAATGAAATTTCAAGAGTATTTTGAATGCAATAGAACTAAAAGAAAAAAAAATCGTATTAAAATTGTAAACTGATTGAAATATAAAATGCCTTAACATTTATTTTTCTTGTATATTTAGCCAACTTTTAAACAATAAAAGAATTAATTTAAAAAATACATACATTCAATAATTAATTTTTAAAACAATTCCTTCGTTAACTCCTTTTTATTAATTTTCCCCATAGCATTTCGAGGTAATTTTTCAACAATCCGTAAAACTGTTGGGATCGAGTACGGTGCCATTCGTTCTTTACACCAGTCTTTGAGCGAAACCAAATCCAGTTTGCGATTTTCTTTCAGAACTACCACAGCTGCCACAGTCTGTCCCCATACTTCATCGGGTAGTCCAACTACCGAACAATCGTCTATACTAGGATGTGTTAACAATTCTCGTTCAATTTCTAAAGCACTAAGTTTGTAACCTCCACTCTTAATTATGTCTACAGATGTTCTGCCTAGAATTTTATAGGCTCCTTCATCAAATTTTGCTGTATCACCTACGTAAAAAAAAAATTTAATTTTGATATTAACTATTTATGTAACGTAAATTACCTGTTTTAAACCAGCCATCTTTGCTAAATGTAGAAGCTGTTGCTTCAGGCTTGTTCCAGTATTCTTTAAATACACTCGGGCCTTTGATCCATAATTCTCCTTCCTCTTTTTCACAGCCAAGCGAAACTTTATTCCCAAAAGCATTTCCTTCAACTATAATGTCGTAACCAGACGATGAATATACATTTGGTTTGCATATGCGTATTTGCACTGACGGAAATGGGTTGCCAACATAACCTAATTTTCAGAAATTATAATTAAATAAATTAAAGATGAAACAAAAATTAATTCCATTGCTCAATCATAACCTGGCTTTCGTGGACCTATTAATGGATTAGTTAAAGCCATTCCAATTTCGGTCATTCCATATCTCTCTAATAGCTCGTGCCCAGTTGCTTCTTTCCATTTTTTAAAAACCGTATCTGGTAAAGAAGCCGATCCGCTAACCATTAACCTAGTAAATAAAAATTTTAAATTCCACAAAATTTGCTTTTAACATCTTAAAAGTTCAACACACCTAATATTTTGCGTACAAGCAGCTTTAATGAAAGCTTTACTCTTGCTACCGCTCGCATACTTCTCGTCGTACACTTGCAATAATTTTGAATACATGGACGGCACGGCCATATAAATATTAACTCCTTTGCTTCCAACTTGAATTTCTGTTAATTTTTTCCACACCTAAATCGATACAACAATGAATTATTTCGTAAGAGTCTACAATATTCTATTACTTGTTCTGGATCAAATTTGGGCATCATTTTCACTGTAGCGCCTACATGAAGAGGACATAAAAGCGCATTTATAAGTCCGTGAGTGTGATGCAAAGGAAGAGTATGCAAAATTACATCGTTTTTTGTCCATTTCCAAGCCTTTACCATATTGTCAATCATCGCTATAATGTTCCCATGAGTTACAACAACTCCTTTTGGTGGTCCAGTTGTTCCGCTCGTGTATAAAATAAGAGCAGGCATTTGTGGAGACAATACTCTGCTTGGTCCTGCATTATCTTGCGTTTTAGGAAGAGAATTCACGTCCACGGTGATTACATCCACTCCTAAAATGCCATCAAATTTCGATGCCATCTCCGGTGTAGTTAAAACAATGGATGTCTGCGAATCTTCAATGTAGTATTTAATTAAGGGTGCTGGATGCCTGAAATGAAGTGGCAAAGACACATTGCCACTTTTCCAGATTGCCCATTGAGCTAAAACGTAACTAATATCATTAGGGCAAAGATGTGCGATGTGAGCCTGTCCTTTGGTAATGTTTTTTGACGATAAACAATCGAGTATTTTCTTAGATAATGCCTCACTTTGCTGCGATACGAAATCGTAGGTATGGTCTCCATAATTATCACTGATTGCAACTCTATCTTTATGTTTCTTCGCGACCTCACAAACAGCATTTGATTGACCTGCCCAATACGATCGAGAAAAGTTCGTCGAGAGGTACTGGCAAAATGTAATAGTGAAGCGTTTTAGGTTTTTGTTAACAAGGTAATTGTAATTTGCCATACTGTACTGATGATAAGATGCAAAACACGTGGATCGTGGACCATACGCCTCAATTCAAAATTCGCTTGCCTTTAACGTCATCTAGTGATCAATATTAACAGCTGAACCAGGAAAAGCTTTTATATTTTTTATACAACCCGCCCTTTTACCTTGGATACCATGTTCTCAATTATACCGGCTAATGGAGGAAAAGGGGTCAACGGTAATCTAAAAAAAAAAAAAAAACGTGGAAAAACCGAATTTTGAATTTTATTGTTTACAGTACAACAACTTATACCTCGATGTTTTTATCATATTTTGATTTTATTTAATCAAATAATGTGTGATTTTTTGTTTGTTTTAGAGATTTTCTGAGTTGTTTTTAAAAGCTATGTCAGTACAGATATTTTACAACTAAGATATCAAACGCTCGAAAATTACAGATTAAACATGTACACTTGAAAAATTAAAGAAAATTAAGAAATTACAATGCAGGGTTAAATGCATCTTTAATTTTCTTAGATACAAAATTATTTTTTTCAATATACAATACGAAAACAAAATATTTTCTTCAAACCCAGTTCGCGATGGAATGAAAAGTTTTATAAACTTAAATGCTTAGCAAAAAAATATATACAATTTTTGTTTTAAACCGTAGCAAAAAGATAAAGAAGACCCAGTATAAATTGGAATATTTCACTTCCACCTAATTTTGATTCACCGTAAACTCGGTCAACAAAAGTTATAGGAACCTACACATAAAAATTCGAAATTAAACATAATCAATTAAAAAAATTACCAAAAATAATTAAATCACCTCTCCAATTGAATATTTCACCTTCCTTGCTCGTACAAGCATTTCCATTTGAAATACGTAACCTTTAGATACGCAAGATTGAACTAATTTCTCTAAAGCATCTTTTTTATAAAGTCTGAAAATATTTATTTATCACTACTATTTTCAATAAAATGGAATTATGTTATCTATAAATACCTGAAACTTCCTGTCAAATCAGAAGCACCAGGATTCAAAAGCACTTGTGTAATGTAATTTGCGGTTCGACTAATTAGTTTCCTCCTAAAGTCCCAACCGTAAACACCACCGTCACCGATGTAACGAGTACCAGAAACTACATCATAATTCTTTTCTTTTTGTTTTCTAGAAAACATAACAATAAATAAATTTACAAGGATAATTTTCCTATATTAAGATATTTCTTACTTAATAAATTCCGGAATAAACTTGGGCTATAAAGAAATCAAATGCCATTACATAACATTGAGTAATTACTTTGAAATTAAATTTTACTAACGTGATGTGATAAATCAGCATCCATAATAATAACGAAATTTCCAGTTGCATGTTTGATTCCATGAACATAGGCAGTCCCTAAACCGAGTTTTTTTTCTCTTGGTCGTAAAACCTGGAAGTTTATCAATTAAATCATTCTAGGATTAATTAAAATAATTCAGCTGACAATTTTATCTTTTCCATATATTGTTTGCAGTTTAGTAGCTGCTTCTAAGGTGCCATCAGGACTTCCATCGTCGATGACAATGATTTCGAAGTCATAATCACTAGAGTGAGAGAAAAAGCATACGTGTAAATTTAAAAACAGTATTGTAATCAAAATAAATAATCACTACGTTTTATTTGATATACACAACTTCTGTATTAAAATCATCCTACCTTTCAGACAAATACTTAAAAATTAACCAAATTATTAATGGTAAATTTTCTTTTTCATTGTAAGTAGGTAATAATATCGAATATTTGTCTTTTTCAACTTTGATTTCGTTGCTTTTTGCAGCCATATTGGTTGGGTATTAGGAAAACCCGATCACCCGTGCGAGCAGCAGAGAAGGTGATTGTCATTGGCCAAATCTAGATCACATGATACAGCCTTTCCCTAGAATGCAGAATGCAAGGTAACCTCAAGCTCGCCCCCGACAGAAGATTATTTTGACGGAAAGCTTTTTGGAAAAGTAAGATTATCGTAAAATCTGCATAAAAAAATTATTAGATTGTTTAAATTGACCGATAACCTATGTCTGATATATAATATAATATAATTTCCCCAAAAGTATATATGTAAACATGTAATATTTTTCAGAAATGGAAATAGTAATGTAATTTAAGATTTAAATGATATTTATTTAACCAAGTTTGATTTGTTTTTTGTTCCACCAAAAAAAAAGCAATCCCATCTTCTCAAAAAATTAGATCATTTTTTTTTGGTCACATGATGCAATAAATTAAGTGTCATACCCACACAGACATTTACTAACATATAATCAGAATAGTTGATATGAGTTTGAGATAACCAAATTAAGAAATTCACTGAATTAGTTTCACAAGGAGACCTATGATTCAGACACAATAAATTTGATAGAATATAAATATTAATAGCAAATACATATATAAATAGTTAACAATATGTTACTATTTAACAATGAATTATAATGATATTTCTCTATAGTAAGGATCCTCATTCACTTCAAGGAATCTTAATTCATTTGCTTCTATATTGTTTTTAGTATTGATTATTTGACCCTCCGTGAACAAAAATCGATTAAAACCTTTAATTAGATGATCTAATTAATATTTGTTGAATATTTGTTCTCTATTTCCAATATGTGATCAAGAAATGATTTGATTGTATTGACAAATAGGATTTGTTCAGTTAAATCACGTATGTCTATGGTTGAATAGACTAATGATGCAGCAAGTTAAGTTATCTCTGAATCAGAGCGGATAGAAAATACACAATTTTTTTATTTGTGTATTCACAAGTCAGTGACTAGATAATTCTCTTTATTTGTTCAAAACAAGTCATCAAACAGATAACAAGAATTTTCAAACTTTCATCTGTTGTGATTTGCAACTGCTTGTGAATTGCTCGTTGAATTGGTTTCTCGATAACTGAAATGATGATTCACGATAATTGGAATTCGAATACGTTGAACAAGCGTAAATCTAAAGAAAATTTATTACACAAGTGTTTGTTCTTAACATTACGTAGAAAAACATTGTGAAATTGGATAAAATCAGAGTATGGATAAAATCCGAGTAAATGGTAAAAGGGATTGGCATTGACATTAACTAAGATTTTATTAATGAAAAAAAAATTATTAAAAAAACAAATTTAATAACAGATTAAATAAAAATTTGTAACAATATGTAAATAAAATGCTCTATTTTTAAACGAGAACGAGGACTTTTTGAAAAAAAATAATCCTTGAATAGAAGTTTTAATAATCTGCATGTTATTCGAATTCTAATCCTGTTTCTAATTATAACTTTTAATAAAGGGGAAAAAAGAAATGTTTACTTCTCAAATGGCTGGTAGCAGTGTCAAAAAAGAGGCGGAGCCAAGGCGAGATCACAGGGGATTTACGTGAAACAGTTGAAATGTTTGATTGGATTGGTGCAAACGTGAGGCAAAGTTTGTAAATGATGTCATGGGATTTCCGTGAAATAATCTCAATTTTCCGGAACACGTAAAATCGAAGTATAAAAGGAAAAGCATGTCGATCGACCCGTATTTCATTCGTCTGCCTTTCTCACTTAGAAACATCAAAACAGGTAAACTGTGGCCTCGTATACATTCGAAAACAAAAATCTTGTATACTTTGTCCACTTTTAACCCTAACGTATAATTTGTTGGTTTAGATCGTCATGAATCAGCTATCGGCGGAAGAAAAGCAATTAGAAGTAGAAAACGAAGAAAAACCTAATCGCAGACATGTTTTGCAAAGGCAGACAACACGATACGGCCTGACTTCGGATGAAAGTCTCGTAGGAAACTCATTTGAAAGTTATCTAGACGAATTTCTTCATCGATGCGTCGTTCCCGCATTCGCCCTTCTCATTATTTTGATAACATTCCTGGAAATCAAGCCAGGTCCTGGAATGAGCGACCGAGTTAAGGGTGCGAGTTTAATAGTTGCTGCTCTAACGACCTGCACATGGGCGGCAGTGAAATGCCTGATACGGTGATATTACGACGACATTTAGCAGAGTTGCATTTAGGACTCGACTGTGATAATTCCCATCCTTGAACGTATGTCTTATTTATCGCATGACTCATTGTGGCTATTTTACGATTCGTGCAGCTGTTTGATGAAATAACTTTCCTGAAATTGAGTAACAGCTTTATTTATTGTTTTGTATGTATTTACTCTGATAACACGGTCATATTTTTATTTGTACAAAGTTTTTCTATTAAAACTTTATTAATTACACAAACACAATCGTTCGCAATTTTCCCATCAACTAGCGACGTCTGATGAGCTAAAGTGAGACTACTTTTAACCACCTGATGCTCTTTTACGAGCTATAAGAAATTCGTAAATAACAAGACACGTTGTTTGTTTATTTAAAAACCCTTCGAGATAGGCCAACGCAAGTTTTGGTAAATAGAGCCGCGCGGATAAAATTCCTTATCTTTTTCAATATCGCATTCGAAAGACGGATGATTGACAAGCCACCCGATGAACTTCGCTGACGTACGCGGCATTGAAACAGGAAAATCCGAAGCCGCGGTCGTTTGGCTTTTATCTTCTCGTCGCTTTAATACGTCCGGGTATTGCTCCCAACCCACATACGTGAATCCTAAACGATTTTTACTTTCTTCGGCTGCAATGTTATCTTTTTCATCATCGGTTTGTGTCTGAAAAATGAAGAAAAACAAAAGACTGATATCAGATCATTACCCAGAAAGCGATTTAAAAGTGAACACAAGACCCATTTCAAAAGGAAACGGATCTGAATTATTGACGAGAAATGGATTAGAATCATTTCAAGTTCCTGTGTTTTTTTAAATTTTTTTTTATCAGACTCCAACTTCTTTCTTTTCAGTTTCCGATGTTTTTTCTTCTCTTTGGAAAGGAAATTTTTTGGAAAATAAAATAAATTGAAAATATGTTGTGACTTGTGTACGAATACGCAGACATTTCAGTTATCTGTCTTTGCAGTTTACTATTAAATTTATTTGACACTTTTCAGGATTTCGTCTTGCAGTGTAAGAAAAATTGAGCTGAGTTTGCTTGTCTAATGTAATAACTTTTTTTATGTCAACAAATTACTGTAAAAAAAAAAATTGGAAAAGAAAAGAGCGGTGAGATTAAGTTTTGTGACGAAAAACAGAAATAAAAGTTTCTAGATAAAAATAAATTGTGGAAGAATGATAAGTGAAGTTGTTTGGTTATGTACAATAACAATAATAAGAGTACACTATATACGAGAAGAAAACAAATTTCTATTCATTCCTTATTAGGAATAAGTATAAACGCGAAGCAATATCAGTTATAATTGTATCGCTCACATGGAGTCTCAGTTTAATTTTCTCCTTTTATCACAGAGTCAGATGATGGTAGCGTGCTTGAATCATCCACATTTATGACTCATCAACTAAAGAATTCGCTTCCACTTTAATCTTGACCAATCTCTCAAAGTTACTTTTTATGTCTTTTCTTACTCTTCAGACGAGACAAGATGAGAATTCTCGCTCTCGAAATCTTTTGTCTACAATTGCTCAAGATAAAAGAGGTTTTGAGAAAATGGATCTTCGGAGTCGTTTGATACATGTCGTTTTAAAATCCTACTTAGTTTTGTAAAATATAAGGCAGTTTATTAATCGTTAACGAGTTATGCAGGAAAGCCGTGGAAAGTTTTATTTTAAAAATCGACAATTTGTTTGTAAATTTTGGGAGTCGTTTCAAGTTTTTTTCTGCTAATGTCCTTGTGTGGTTATAGCTAAAGACATTCTTTTCTTTTTAAAGTTGCCTTAAATAAGTCTTGCAACCCATTGATGCCAAAAATGATAGCAGCCATAAATCCATAGTCAGATGCAAATTTTGCAAGTTTTCCACGTTTTTATATAGTTTAGTTTGTTTCCTGATAATAAACCCGATTACGCATTTGGGCATTTGGCTGCGCAGTTTAGTTTATGGTGAAGCGAACACAGTTTTCCTTAGAAAAGTCTACATTCACTTTCTACTATTGCCTCATTTTCAGCTTATTTAATGTGCTATTGTGTAAGTGCATATAAGCCAAAAATCCTCACATGTTAGCTATTCTTCATGAATAAGAATTTTACGATATTTTTCTCCAGTAACAGTATCTCGCCAAAGTCTCTTTTACGACCAAACCCACAGTGCAAGTTGCTCTACCAAAACCGACCGTGGGCACACCAGATATTTCATGTGCAATTAATTTTAACTTCGCCCATCGCAAGTCATCCTCAACCATTAGGCTTAATTTGGACACCAAATTGGGCCCTAAAATCTTATACCGTCTACACGATATGGGTGAGAGCAGCAACGCTTATGAGTAAAATGCTTGGCTCCGGTGCCCCAGCGTTTTTATTGAGTCGTCAATTGCGGGGATGGATGATGACAAAACGTACAAAAGGTTGGTTAAAGTCAACTAAAACTAGTCTGGATAATCTTTCATTAATCACGAACAATGATTATTAAAGTGTACGTTTCAATTTTGAGAATTGCATATTTCATCCGTAAGAGCCACATATGCTACATTAGGTAATTATTCCGAGACATTTACTACATTTTAACTAATGTCATTGCCTTAAAAAAATTATGCTGCAACACTACGACGCTTTTAATTTGGTTGCTTTTTAAGTTGGATTTTTTTCCCTTTTCTTTTGCTTAGTTTGCATTTATTTTATTGCCGCTGAAGTTGGAAAACTTTTGTCTGCACGAGGTGACATAAAATGACCAGAGCACCTAGGTTTTTATGACTTCCATCTTTTCTGCGTTGCCTGCAAAGGCATTCCATTAATTCCCTCCGGAGGATACATTTTAGAGTTTATTAGGAACATTAAAAATTAAATAACATCAAAGTAATGTAAAAAGAAAGTTACGTTTTGACAGTCGACTAATTGGATGTTGAACAAGTGATTTTCAATTTCTCCTTTTGCAAATCTGTTTAACTCAAATGGATGAAAAAAATAAGACAAGTTAAAAATCTTAAGCAAACTATATCTTGGATGGCTCATAAAAATTGAAGAAATAAATTAATGAATTATTCAGTGAGATATTTAATTTAAATCTCTCTTGATGCACGATCAAGTTAGAATAGATATTAAAAATTTCCGTCTTTCTTATTTGCTTTTTATTTTTTACTGTGACAAATAAGATCAATATCGCATCATATTCTGCTTCCTTAGTCAAGTTTGCGGGGGAAAAATTTTTTTCTTTTCTTTTTGAAAAGCATTAAATGCAGATGACTGTTCTTCACTAAAAAGGAAATGCAACGGCATAAAATGTTTCAAAAAAGAAACTTATGTGACCAAGAGGCTTTACAAATCGGATCAGACGCTGTAGTAAAAGTGGTATTGAAATGTATGCTAAAAGGGGAAAAAAGCGCCTTCGCCTACTAATATTTATTCCCCAGGTGTAAGTGGTTTAATGGCGGCGATTTCGAACAAGGCAGCCGGCCGTAGCTTACGACTTTCATAAAGTAAAGAGAGATTTCCAAGTCGTCGTGCAGCGAGACAGTTATGAATATCTACTGGCTTTTCCAGCTGTTCACGAAAATCCATTGCAGTCAACCGTCTGTAACCTGATACGACACAAGCAGGTAAAGATGAAACGGGATAAAAATGGCGCCAACATTTAAGTCGAGATTAATTCCGCCCTCTGATTATGAGTTTTTCCATTTCAGCATTAATACCGAGTTATATTTTATAACCACATCAGCTCGAATATGAACTTTAGTCAAGCCGTCACCATTACTTTCAGAATAATGGCTTTTACACGTGTTGAACAAAACAATAAAGTTTACTCTAAAACTTGGCATCAAACATAAACACGAATTCAACAAAAAAAGGGAAAATAAAAGCACATTATCAAGATTACTATTTACGTAGACACATTTCTGCTCGTATATCATTGTAAAAAGAAACTTAACAAATTGAAAGATGAAGTTATACTGCTAGCGAAAATAACTTTTTTTTTAAACATCAGCGAGCCAACGAACGGCCATTTCTCATGAGCTTGTTTGAACAACGACAGAACATCGTCTTGCCATTAACAGTTTCTACAGAGAAAAGTAAGAATAAATATACTTTTCTGCCACAGGAGTATAGTTAGGATCACGGACCGAAAGATAAAGATTTGCTTCAGAGATAATATCTTTCCGCATCGCATCCAATCCAATCGTTCCTTGTACTTTACTCGCTGCTTTCGAGCATGTTTCAAGATAGACACACGTAGACTAGGTGAGTTGAGCAGTACCATATAATTATTTTTAATGATGGTGTAGCAAAATTTGTATGAAGGTTCGCACTGCTCACGGAGTGTGCCGAATACCGACTTTCAGCTTTTTTTTACTGTTCAACCAAGACCAGCATATTAACGTGATGAATAAATGTGAAATGGGATACTTTGTAAGAAAAAAGGAAAAAGTTACTTTCAACGTATATGCACCTTTAAGAGTAGATATAGTTTATCAGTTCTAAGCGTTGCGACTCTAGAGAACGTTTTGACCAGTTTAAAATATTATATGGAGGCTCTAATCATAAAGACCAAACAATTCACTATCTAGAGAAAAATATTTCAGCTAAGTCAATGATTTCTAGTCTGTTTCCTGCTTTCAATGTTTCGTCAGAGATGTAATCAACAATGAAAAAAGACCGCTATTTCTGTGACCCGAGTTAACAATGAAAGAAGGAGGGGAGAAAGAACATAAAATAGTAGACAATTTTTGTGATGAATTCTAAGTTGCAGAATTACTTGCCCATGAAATTTGTAAACGAATGGATGGTTATGATAATTTCAAATGTAATCTCGCTCGCATTTGTTATAAAAATGAAGTGGAAACTCAAGTTTGCAAATATTTTACCAGTATATTTGAATTACTAGGCGATTTTCAATTTGATTGCATTTGAAGCCAGGTAAAAATTTATTCTAAAAATGTTAGAATGAAAGTGGAAGTGAGGATTATCCAATTGAAGATTTGAGGATGTTTTTCCCTTCTGTTTTCCTTCCATAAGAATCCATAAGAATCCGTATTTACAATTGTTTATTTCTTTTGTATATTTAACTTCAATTCTGGAGTATTGTTTTGAGAAACAACATGTTTATCCAAAATATTTACTCTTGCTGAATTTTATCAGCAAGGGACAAAAGAATACATTTA
>JAQIXT010000214.1:0-52004 GCA_034700445.1 Stenotaenia linearis
TAACGTTACGGGTCTGACTAGGTAACCGGATACGCGTCATCTCTAGGTGACCCGGAAGTCACGAAATGAGATGGAATGATTTTTATCTGGGATGATAAGAGATAAAGTAGGCAATTTGCTGATAAAAAGGGAATTGGGAGCTTTTGAGAAGGAATTTATAAATGCTGATAATTTTTTTTATAAATTTTGAAGAAATTAGAGGAAAATTAGATATATAAAAATTTATAATATAATTTATTGTAAATGTCTAATATATATTTTGTTTAAGCTTGTAAAAAAACATTTTATAAAATTTATTGGAAAGCGTTTGTTTAAAACGGTAAATGTAACGTATATTGTTCTTTACAACAAATTTAACTATAAATTTTTGTAAATCTGATTTTTCTTTCGTTTTAAGATCGCAAGTGGCAACAAAGGCCATACACGACCGGTCACAATATCTAAAATAACTATACATCATTAAAATGTTAATATTACAAAAAATTTCATTAAATGTCTATGAAATTGTGAGGCTTTTACTCGTTTCCTAGCGGATTGATAACAAATGGTATAAGTTACAAGTCAATTTCATTGTCCTTAGCAAAGTTTTAAGGTCAACTAAAAATAAGCGGTTTTATCATTCTATAGAGCTTCAATGATCAATATTAGAAATATTAAAAACGATGTTTCTGGAAAGGAAAATTCGGTCGGACAAAATAATAGAAATCAATCTGACAGACAGTGATATTTAGTGTAGATTCATTCATTCTTAAGTATAGACCTCAACAGAAATAACCACATATGGTAGATAAAGCCATTTTTAGATCTATTGATCCGAACCGAATATGAACTGGGAAAGAAAAAGTACGGATTTTCTTATATTGTTATGATTACTATAAATAGTCTTACTGAGTTCTTACATTTCAAAACAAGTGTATTAATATATCAGCACTGGTTTTGGTTAAAACTTGTATTTTTCTCCTGATGTTTTTTTCTGTGTTGAGAAATTAAATTCAAGAATTTGTTTTTTTATTCGCAAAGCAAATTAAATTTGAATTTAATTTTTTTTATTAACCGATAGAGAGTTTGCACAGCGGGTGGAGCCATTAGTATGCGGTTCTAATAAGAGCTGTAACCCATGACAACTCCCAAATTTAGCAGGCTTTAAGTTATTAAAATGTGAAGACACGATCGAAAATAGACTTAAGCCTAAATCAATCGCAAATTTTTTTCTATTTACCAGAAATTCCTTCTTTGCAATGCATTTTAGCCCATTCACAAATCCTGTTTGTGTGATATTCCCCCATGAACAACTCAAGATGTGTGGAGAAACACGTCAAGTGCAGGCAGGAAAACATAAAATGAGATTTCAGATTGATACAGAATAGGAATAACCTCATTTCTACATCATATATCTTACTGAGTTTTAGTTTGACGTTTTTATCATATTTAAGATTTAGCTTGCAGGTACATTTTCAGAAATTAAAGATGTAAAAAGGTATAACTATTGTTAAACTAAATACCTGTTTGTAAAAATACCTTATTGGGTAGTTAAATGGTATAAAAAGTATACGTAAAAGGTATCAACAAAAATACCTTTTAAGGTATTTTTCAATATACCATGTTTCATCGATTTTAAGGTGCACTATATGGATACTTTTATGACCCCCAAACTGAGGATGTGTTTTAAGGTGAGTTCACATTTGTGTTCAACGTTGCGATAGAAGTTGCAGTAAGAGAAAAGTAAGATGCGTTGTGGGTAAAAAGTAAGAAGTAAGGGGAGAATGCACAGAAACGAAGTAAGAAGTTGCAGTAAGCGAGTGTCTTGCATCTATAGCCAATCAGATCATTCATCTATCGCCATATGATTTAACAGATTTTTATTACTTCTTTTTCAAAATGTCTGTTAATGATAGTTGGATAGACGCTGGCAGTTCTTACAGTAATTCAAATTTGAACTGATGTGGTCAATTTCTCCTTACTTTTCCTACTTTACCTTACTTCCACTTTAAGTCTGAACGTACTGTAGTGTGAACCCAGCTTTAGAATTGAAACACCAAACAATGGATTTTGATGTTTTTTCCCGTAATTCTATTACTGAAATGTGGGTGCATCTTAGAATCGATGGCGTCTTAGATTCGATGAAATGCAGTTGGTGCAACGTGCATCTTAAATAACGAAACTAAACCTTTTGGAGTATTTCTTGTAAAATTATACAGAAATTTACCGCAAATGGCTTAGTAATCCATATAAGTTTCATTACAATTTGCAAAAATTACAAAACATCAATTTAATTGCGCACTTCATGCAGAAATGTTAAAGAAGAACCAGAATTAAAGTGAAAATAACAATATAATACCCATTGGTATCCATTTATACCCGAAAGACATCTAAACAAGAACAAGTTAAAAATACATAAAAAGTGTACCACTACACCATTTTATACCTAAACATAATTAAGACAGTATATAATTACACATTGACCTTTAATTCAATGCTTTGATGCTTAAATTTGAAGGTTGGTCTTCAAATTAGTTAGCAGCTAATTTAGACGTACTGATAAGGATAAGAGAAAACGAGTCATTAAAGGAGAAAATAAAGAAGAAAAGGGTCTGATACGCTCTGTAATGTGCGGTAACCATCAGCTAACTTAATACCCTTTTGTGTTATAATTTTACAAAAGGAAAGTAAAGTCAGACTCACTGCACAGGTCTGATAACGGAATCCTTATTAGTAGACACCCGAGATGAGAAACCAATGGAGGTTGGTTGGGGATGAAATGAAACTCTTCACGTATCTGTTATATCTAGTGACAAGATTGACAGGTTTTTGCAACTAATCACAACCGCAATTATAGTTTGCAGTTGATCCATTTAATGGCAGCTCCCGCTTGTTAGTCAGCTGTATGAGGAAAATTTAGAAAATCTGTTTCGATTAATTGGAGTGATTATGAGATGATAATAACTGGTATTAATTTTTGAGGAAGTTGGATTGTTATTTTAATTTTTATCCTGTTATTTGTGTTGTGGTGAATTTAGATTTTATATTTACGACTCGATTTGTGAAGTAAATTTTTTTATGTTTTTTTTAATAGATTGAAATACAAATAAACTAATTATAAAAGTGCCAATTTGATTCATATTTATTATTTTATGAACGTGACACTTTATACGCAGTAAACTTCGGAAGTTGATTTAACATTATTTTCACAATACACTGAAAAATGTTGAAACAACATTAAAATGTCATTTAAAAAACATTATTTCAATATCTAACATTAAATTAACATTTATTTAACATTATTAAATAATGTTAAGTAAATATTGTCATATAAACAATAAAACAACATCTAGAATTGAACGTTATGAACTAACGGTATAGATTCAGCATTCACTCAACATTGAATCAACAATAAATGTTGAAGTAATGTTTTATTAAATAACATTTTTAACATTGGTTGGTTTATTCAAAACATTCTATTTATAATAAATAGAAAGTTTATTAAGTTTACGTTTTGTAAATCTGTGCAAAAAACCGTGAATACGTATACTCCCAGCTGTTTGATTATGCATTGATGTCATAATCAAACATGGCGCTCGTGTTGAAACATCATTGCTTTGGGCTGTTTTGATGATATCTAGCCACCAATCACAGCAAATTGCAAAAAAGTACCTCGTTGGATTCCTATTGAAGAGATGAATCAAACTGCGAAGGATTTTTTTTTCAGATTTGAGTGGATGAGGGGGGAAAAGTCCTTCGCCTTTGAGGTACAAATGTGCAATTTGTGGAAACATTTCAGGTGTTGTTGTTAAATTACTGATGTAACACGAAAGCCTGCAATGCAAAGTATTGTTATATATTAGCCAGAATGACTCTTAAATAGCAAGTCGCCTTTTGTGCATATTTTACAAGGCATTCGGCTTACAAAAGGTAAAGGTTTAGCATTCCCTGCTATCGATCTTGTGCCATTTATTTGGATAACTGTGATTTTTATCAGGTGTTTGTGTGGCAAGTGATGCGCACACGTAATCTGAATGCGTAAAAACTGTTTTGTAAGTGTTGTTTGAGAATGCAAACAATTTTTGAAGAATCGTTGTGGTCTGGAGAGAAAAAAGAAAAATTTACAAATCTATTTGTCCTAGAGCCAACCAATATAAATGGAATGTAATATTGTCGGTTTACTATCCAACATCACAATATTGATCCAGTGAAATGTAATTTCGTGCAACTTGAAATTTAAATCGAATGTATTCTTTGTCCAAAACTTTTCTGTTTTTAATGTTTTAAGAGTCGTGAATTTTTAAAATTGTTTAATAGGTTGAATTTTATGTTGAACAAACAAGGCCGAAGAAGAGTTTTGAATTTTTCAAAATGGATTTGAGTCTTTGCTGTTGTTTCTGCATTGAAAAAAATGTCGTTTGAAGCAAACAATAATTGGTTTGTTTTGACTAAATATATCATTCAATTTAATACGTTACTTAGAATAATCCAATTATGGTTTGATTCGCCATTTTTTAGTTGACATTTTTTAGAGTGCGCGTTGATACGGCAAAACGCGATCTGTCACGAGACAAAAACTTTACACAATTCAAAATCTTTACACAAATCAAAATATTTACACAAGTTGAGATGAGATTCAACGAATTGACGAATATTGTAAGTGGTTCGCCCACTTTTCTCCCGCTCTTTAAGAGCCATCAAATGCTGCAAGGTAATTGAATTGATCGAGTAATTTAGAAATTAAACAGAAAAAGAAAAAAACAGAGTAATTTAGAGTTCATTAAATTTTAAACTTCAGATGCGAATTTTACATTAAAATTTATCTTCATGTCGATGGAATTACACATTTAATTCCTTAAATTAAGGCGTAGATGGGAAAATGAAGTTGAAGTAATCAGTGTTATTGGGTCATTGCGACAAAGTTTAAGATTGTTTTCCTTTGTCTGAGAGCGTTTGAAAGGAAGTTGAATGAAAATGGCTGCATTTTTCAGCTTGGGGGCTCGTGACATTCGGTCAAAAGTGAAGTTTGATGGGAATACCAATGAGATGGTGAGTCAGAGATTGATTTTGACTCAAAGTGCCAGTTTTCATTCACTGGACTTGAATTTTTATAAATAGCACTTTTGTTAAGATTTACAAAGATTTATAAAAATTAAATTTTTTATAAATATTTAATGTACATTACATTTGAGCTTATAAAAGAACACTTTAGAAAATTTACCGTAAAGTGTTCGCTTAAAATTGTTAATGTCAATATTGTAAATCTTATGAATTGTTATTATTACATACAATAAATATTGGTTTGATTGTCTTCATCTTTCGACTCTATGGTATCAAAATGTTATTGTATTACTGTTGTTGTTGGCTTTCTCCCATCCCTGAGAGAAGGAATAAAATATTAGTTGTTCGCAGTGGGTGTCATTCTAAAATTTTATCAACTGGTTCTCAGGTGAGAGGGTGGTAATTAAAAACCTGTGAATTAAATGATGTCACTACTAGAGCACAATAATAGCTAAAAATTTTAACCTGGTTTGTGAAATTTTTGACCAAATTTGTTAAAAATTTGATCAAAATAAAAGAAATTTATGTCAAAAACATTAAATTTTGAACCAAGATAATCGATAAAATTGCAAAAATCATAAAATTTTGAGTAATAAATGCTAATAACTACTAATATTTGGCCAAAATTCAATTTTAAAGTCACAATTCAAACAAAACGAGTTTAAACGAAAAAAATCAAGAACTCTTAATCATAAAACTAACTAGAAATTCGGATTTCCTGTGGCTGTTTTGCCTAAAAACAATTAAATTTATTCTCAGATGGCAAAAATAATAATGGTTTTTTTGTAAAATCAAAGAAATATTTTTAACAACTGGTTCTAGCGAACCCCCTAAATGACACCACTGGTTCGTAACAGTTGAACCTGTTGTTTCTACAAATCTGACTTCTTGCAGTGGATTTGTTTATTAATTTCTAAAATTACAATTATGAATGTGACAGGTAATTATACACAAAAACTCTAAAGCTGGTGATTTTCTCTGATCCTAAGCTCTTTTTTTTGAAAAAATAAAATAAAAATAGGAAGCTAAGCTGCCAAGTAAGAATAATTTTTTAATGGAAATATTAATACCCGTGGGTTGTGGGTTGTTGTTGAAAATTAAAGCTTGAGTTAAAACTTTTGTTGAATGTTTTCTAATACTTAAATTAGTCCAATTAGGGAATAATGTTTTAAAGTTTTGTTTAAGTCTCAATACAGTATGGAAAATCGATGGTGAGGCTTGTTACGTCTATTGTTCTTCCTCTTGATGTAACCTCTAATTACATAAGAGCTGCGAACGTCAGCAAGATGGATAATTGCTTTAGAAAGAAGGAAAAAGACGAAAAAAAGAGAAAGATTTTAGAAAAAAAATTTTCCTTGACGTAAATCGTAAATAGACGTAGGTCTTATGACGTCATGTTTGACTTATTCAATAATACGGTTTGAAAAAATCCAACTTTGGTAAATGGGTTGAGAAATGGTATGAAGTCATAGGAAAAAAATTTTTTTTTTTAAACTGACTAAAATCGTCCGCAATTTTTGGACCGTGGGTAAAGGGATTGGGATTCAATTTGGTTTGTAATGAATACCATCGTGCTCATTCATTGGCATTCGGTTTTCGCTGGTAAATGATTATTATTCGTTGGAAATTTTGTTTAAAATAGTAAAGTTATGCTTAAAACAGTCAATTTGGTCCTAAAATATAAAATTTAAGCTTAATAATTGTCAATTTAGTCCTAAAATACTAAATTTAGGCTAAAAATAGTCAATTTATGGCAAAAATAATCAATTTCTGCATAAAAATAATCAATTTGTACTTAAAAATAGTCAATTTTGGCTAAAAAATAACAATTTTGGCCTGAATTAGCAAATTTAAGCTTAAAGTAACTGGTGAAAATTTAGGTTTAAAAATAGTCAATTTAGAGTTTAACAATATTTTGCAAGTATTAAAAAAATTCAATTTTGAATTTTCAATTTTTCCAAGAAATCAAAAATAAATTTCCATAAAAATCCTTTGAAAAACAAAATTCAATAAAATTCATCGATTGAAATGATTCATTTCATCATTATTAAAATTTTAATTTACTCTTATTTACTCAGATTCCACAACTTCATGTTGCTAGCTTCTTTGTTTATGTTATCTCGCATTCACGTCCTATTGAAATTCAATTCAATAACAGGAATTAAAGCCGATGTCACATAAAATACTTCATTTCAAGATGCAATTTCAATTGTCTTTCCCACAATCCTTGCTAAAATTCCATTCTCAATTACACAATCGAGGCCATGTGGTTTCAGTTTCCATGATCACATGATCCGTGTCCGTAAGGACAAATAACACGAGCCCAAGAGGGCTTCTGGGACACAAATTTATACCTCGGTCTATTTTTCTGAACTGTCATATTGAAGTGGGAGGAAAAATTGTTCTTTGAAAAATTTACTTTATTTGTTTCATAAGGCTGCCACAGCAATACCTGCGCTTGTTTTGAGTCAACATAAATTCTCAATTGCATTACAAACTGACCAAGTCAGCTAAAATAAGCGTGACATAGCTAAAAATGCCTTTTAGTACTTTTTTTTTGTAAAAAAAAAAAAAAAAAGGATTTTGGCACAAATATTGATGTTTGAGATTTGTAACCGGAGAAAAAAATTGTTTTCTGCATGTGATGCAATTTTGTAATTAAATTGGAAAAAATATAAAGAAAAATCAGATTTTATAAAAATTTACAATAATTAAATTTGTTGAAAATAATATAATTCAATTATTGTAAATTTTTGTAAATCTGTTTTTTTTTAAGAGTTGAAATTATAGAAAATTATGAAAATGGAAGTAATGTGTTTTTTGATTGTTATGTGTCAAAATAGTAGTTGAATTTTTAATGATCTCGTATAATTCGAGGAAAATAAACCGGCAGATGAAAAAAGTGCAATTAGATGCACTATTTTTACTTTTTATTGTTGGCAATTTGAATCGCATGTTTGTTAGTTGTTTGGCTGTTAATTGGGTTAGGATGTACATGAAGCGCCAAACAAAACAAAACAAAAATTTTCCAGCAGCTGCAATGCAAGTTGTAACAATGAAGGGGATTAATGAGGACGTTGAGAACAAATTCGAGTCATTTAGGTAACTTTTATATATTTTTTAAAATAAAATTTAAATCAATTGCTAAATTAATTATATGGTTATATAATATTTATGGTTAACTAGAACATTTCCTGGTACATTTGAACAAGTCTAATTGGATGAAATTACTAAACTGTAGTTAAAACGTGCTTAATACTTAAATGAATTAGTAAAATTAATTAAACCTGAAGTTCTATCTAAAATTGACTGAAGTGCAGTTACAAGCGAGCAATTTGTCTCAAACTCAAAGTAAACACTAAAAAAACTTTAAAACCAAACAATTGCATCCTTCAATTTGATGAAACGACCAGAAACTTGTTAAGACAAAACAATTGCGTCTTTCAGTTTAATTAAATGGCCCCATACTTGTTAAAACGTAACCAAACATGACCTTAACGGTGCAGGAAAAATCAGATTTACAAAAATAATAATTTAATTTATTGGGTGGGGGGGGGGGGGGTGAGATTTTTCGTCCGAAACTATAAAAAATATGAAACAGCTGTTAATTTACGAAATATTTCGTAATTTTGGTTGAATTTACGAAATATCGTAATGATATTTTCTGTTTATTTCGTGCCTCTCTTTTCGTTAATATGAACAGATTGAGCATGCGCGTTACATGCAAGTTGGCATTAGTTATTTCGTTTTATTGTTACGTTATGATATTTTTATGTTCACACTTGTCTACAACATTTTATTTGAATTAACCAGAGAGAGCTTGACGTAAAGTGACATCATCACAACATTGAAGCAAGATCGATCGTAATTGGCTTGGCTGACTATAGCTTTTTACATTACGTTACGTTACGGCTTACTTCAAAATGAATTTGAAGAAAAGAAAGCCAGATCAGGTCGAATTCAACCCCACAATGCAGAAAACACCATTCCTTACGTTACGTCTCAGTGTGAACATCAGTATGAATCCACCATAATACATCGGTACATTGCGTTTAAGCTTATAAAAGAACACTAGACAAAATTTACCGGAGAGCTTTCATTAAAACCGTAACGCACATCCGTTCTTCACAACAAACTTTATTATAAATTTCCGTAAATCCGATCTTCCTCGCAGTGAATTCTCCTCCAAAACAATAACCACAAAAACATTAAAAACTTATTATTAGATACATCTAAGTCCTGAATTCATAAAGTAGGTTGAAGGCCAAAACATAAAGACAGATAGAGCAGAAAATATTAGGGGTATTTGCACCGACCAATGTCCAGTCACCAGTGGAAAGTAGTTCCAGCGGAGTGAAAATCAATAGTTGGACGGTCGGAAATTGCTGAGAAAAATCTTAAGGGGGGTCGAAATTCGACTTAAAGCAGATTTTTCACTTGACACCACAATGTTTACCAGGACTGAGAAGAAGCTAACCTAATGTTGATGTTACTTAACTCACCATCCAACATCATCTCATTCCCTTGATAATAATAACACGTTTAATATGCTCACATTTTTACAGTCGACCTGCGAAATGTCTTATGCAACAGCTGTTCCCCTCGTTCACCTTCAAAATGACTCGAGGGGCATCCATTTCGGATTTTATGAAAGAGGTTAAGAGTTAGGACTTATCAGCTACCTGTTGATTACTCTAGATTGGGCTTTCAACCTGTTACGAGTAATTTACGCACGGAAATTAAATTGCGACACAAGAATGGGCATTTTTCGTGTGTTTTCCACTTGCTTTCGACTTATTTTCGAGTTAAACGAGGTAAAAAATAAAAAAAATTGTTCATTCATTGAGTTATCTTTGCAAGCGTCTTTGCAATAAATTTTTCTATTTTTTTATTTTTCACCAACGAGTATTATCTTTTTCTTTCTAAAAATAGAAACGAATCAATAGTTTAAAGTTCCCAAGTTCGCCAGTGTTGGTGCAAGAATTTGTGTAAATGCTATTCATGAGAATCAAGTTGGTAATAATTCACGGTAGATATTTTTCTTTTTCTAAAAAAATAGAAATGTTTTTTCTATTACCATTTTGTGTGTGGATGTAAACGAGTCGTAGTTTTGGTAGAATTTCTAATTACTCAAACAAAACAACGGTGAATCCACAAGTTTGTGTGTAGCTGCGAGCAATTTTTCTTTTGTCAACAATAACAATGTAAATAATACATTTGACGTAAACTGCTACTCTGGTTGCCGAGCAACTGAAAGGGAAAAAATAAAGAAATGGATAAAAGCGTTTCTTTCTATTTATTCTAAATTTAATATGTAAGAGAAGGACTGTTTGGTACTAGAACCTAGAAACAGTAGTTGCGAAAGGTAGTTTTTGGTAATTCGATACCATTATTTGAAAAGTTACTTTTACTCATAAGACAATCACGAAAATCAATCATAAAAATTTATATTATTTTTAAATTTGTTATTTTCTATACTCATTTTATCTGTGGAGTTTCCATGGGTACTGGTTAGTATCATTGTATTACAATGCTAAAATAAGAATTTTCAATGACAAATAGGAAAAAAAGATATTGCTTGAAATTATGCTCCTACAGTAGGAGATCTAGTAATTTGTCTGACTCCTATCATGGAAAAACAACTTTTAATTGAAAAAAAATTAATTTTTATGTAAATAATTTTATTTTTATAGTAAATTAATGTTAATATTATTTTTTTTATAGTTTATATAATTTTATTACATTTTTATGCCATTAGTATCTAATTACATAAAAAAGTAATTACTCGGACTCGTTGCTCCACCGCAAAGTAATTCGTTACTGCGACATAACTCAAATTTGTAATTTGCTACACTAATGCATTACAAGTAACTCGTTATTACCCGAATCTGTTATAATCTGTGTCAAGAACGTCCAATTTTGCACACCAATTAAAAATTTACTCCTACTCAATCAAAGAGTTAGCGAAAACTTAATACCAAGCTACCAATTTACCAACAGACAAACAGAAACTCGGTTTCTTAGTAGGTTGGTATCTTATAATTTGATAGCTTAGTAATTTAGTTAGCAGACAGTTTACTTACCTATAATACAAACTTGCTAAGTTTCAAATTTGTTGCTTCTATTTAAAATTTGTTTATTCTCATCGATATTTTTATATCATGATGCCACAAAAGCGATGGTTGTTCTGTCTGAGGTGTTCAGCCAAAACGTAATTAGCTTATCATTTAAACTCCATCCAAACTCTTGATCGAACATCGAAGCGAGCAGAAAATGGCGGCATGTGACAACGGAAGTGGCTCATTGTTGTGCACATTGCCCATGCGTAACTAAACATTGTAACCAAGTTTTTCATACCAACTTTCATGATAAAGTTGGTTGGTTGGATTGCATACGATGTTTTCGCAAATTCCACCGGAAGTTACCAAGTTTTTGATAAAGTATGTGACTTTGTTACTTGGGAACTTGGTACCAAGTTTTCGCTAAGTCTCTAATACCACGATAAATCTTCAATCAGAAATAAATTTGCAAATTTTAATTTTTCAAAAAATAATATTGTGCATCCTTCAAAACTAATTTCAGTTCAGAATCCCATTGCTTGATTGCAAGTTTTCTAATGTGATTTACACGGCGACGGTTTTAATTGAGGCCAGACCGAGTTAATCATTAATGAACATTTCCAGCTTCTCGTTTTATTTTGGGCAGCGATCAATTCTGCAATTGAACGGCTTTGACGCATGCGTGAATGAACGTGGAGCGCATCTCGTGATGGAAGAGAAGTTGAGTGCACGAGGTCAAAGAGAGCCATTACAAGAGATTATGAAGCCGCATCAATTCTTTGTTCGCTCTATTACTGATGCGCGCAACAAGCGCGCCCGTAGAAACGTCACCCGTGGTCACCAACCTTAATGCCGCGGTGAATACGGCAGAGAAAGTGCTGATTTTCCACCGACTTGAATTTAATAGCGAGGTGGAAAGAATTACATTAGAAATTCAATCTGTAAAATGCGCAGATTTCGGCTTTGTTTTCGCCAATTCGATTAAAAATGAATTGAAATGCAATGACGCGATCGTGTTTCGAGTCGTGTGAAGTTTCTTGGGGTCGGTCAAGTGTAGTTAACGTTTGTAACACGTATTGACCGCTCCTTTTGTCTGATTTGATGGGTTTCTTTTAGCGCTTTTAGCACTTTTCTATTTATTTTTATTTTATTTATTTTTTACCACTGAGTTGTTGAAATCTGCGCAGACTGAATGATCCATAAACAGGCTGTAAATGCTACTCGTTTTCATTTCTTTTCTTTCCCGGTATTTCAATTCACGGTTTTAATTATAGCGCGAGATTAGGTTTTTACGTTGAAGACGCGAGTTGTGTGGCGAGTTTTAAATTAAGGGAAATGAGATTTTTTGTGAGGATTATGTTTCGAAATTTAAAAAAAATATATTTAAGTTTTTAATAATCGGATTTTGTTTGTTTTTAATTTTTTTATAAAAATTTTTAATTTGTTTTTCTTATTAAAGTATCGCATTTTGCCTTGAAAGTGTAGAATGTTAATATTTTATCAGGTTGCTCTTAGAAATCAATTTTTATTCAATTTTGGAAAAACAAAACAATTTTTGTCTTTGAACAATGCATCTTTAAAAAACGGTTAAAAAAACAGGCGGATCTCGGTGCCCATGGGGAACGTACCGAGTTGAGGATTGCTTAAATCCTCTTTCCAATGTTATCCAATAGATGTAAGCTTACTGTCTTGTCTTTAAAATTTTGCATCCAGCATTAACTTAGTCTCGCTCAAAATGGCCGTTTGCGAGCACTGTTGGAAGCGCAGGAGGTCTTTTGATAACGTATTCACAAGAATTGTTATGTTTGTTGAAAACCAAAACAAACGCAGTTTTAAAGAACAACAAATGTTAAATGAAAGTTTATTTTAAGAGATGTTGCAATAAAGTTGTAAGATTGCAAGAAAAATCGAATTTAGTAAAATTATAATAATTAAATTTGTTGTAAAGAGTGGATGTTTAAGTGAATGCTTTCCGGTAAATTTTGTTAAGTGTTTTTTTTTATGTTTTAGCAACCTCATTATTTGCTATTTTATTGTTTTGATTATTATAGAGATTAAGCATATGTAAGATACATCAGGCATTATTTATTCTAAGGCTTTTTTCCCCACTGCAAAAAAATGTGTGCAACAAATATTTTTTTGAAAAGAAGTGAAAAAATTCAGTTAAAATTCAGCAATTTTGATGAAAATTGCTGAAAGTTAACTAAATTTTGGCTAATTATTTAGCAATTTTAATCAAAAATCAGTGATTTTTATCAAAAATTAATTAAAATCTGACTTATTATTTAGCAATTTTGATCAAAATTCAACAATTTTTGCCATAATTATTGATTTGGCCAAATTTTACAATCTTTGTTATAAAATTTTGCAATTTTGAATTTGCTCTAAGCGAACAGGTAATTCACTGCATCTGCATTCTCTATAACTGATCCCGAGTCAACTAGCAACTGCACAAATATACTTTTCAAACTGCATGTTAGAATAATGCATTTTTGGGATGAATGAATAAATTCAGTCACTTCTCACCGTGTTCATCACGTCACGAGGACTATTGACAGTTGTCACTATTCTCTCTCACGACATCCACATTAACACAGCACTTCTTTTACAACCTCAATGTACATTAGATGTCTGCAATAAATTTAATCACCATACATTTTTATAAATATAACTTTTCCTGCAATATAAGACCTGATCAATGAACCGTAATGGAATATCGAACTCCTAAGTAGAAAAGCAAGTTACAAGTCATTGGATGAAGAGCAAAAACAATTTTGACCGGGAGCTAAAAACATATCTTAACATGTGTTATTTTTAGCGTTGACAGCCAATGTGATTGATGATTCTCCATTCCCATCATGAATTGCATTGCTTGACCCATGAGCATACTCGGCTTAAAACGCATAAACCAAATTGCCAGCCATCTTGCGATAGTCATTATTTATGCAAACTTGTCACATTATCTTTTCTAAGTGACTATATTTTATATTTAATAAATGCGAAAAATCCAATTTTTCTTTCTTGCACATCGCAGGCATGAATTGTGTTCGCTTGAATTAAAGTTTTGCAGTTGGAGTTTACCTGTCATGTTCTTTAAGAGATTGCTTCATTAGAAATGCATGAATTCAGCTACGCAGTTTTGACATGTAGCAGAGGAAGGAATTGGAAAAGCATTTAAATTTGCAGAAGTTTCGAATCCAGCATTGCGCAGTGTTATAAAATAAGGTTCGGCTAGTTTCCGTGGAATTATTTACTAGGGAGTTGCAGGGAACTCCTTTTCAGAGTAATACTTCGTCTGGAGAATTGGTTAATGGTAGCTGAGGTAGTTACAGTTGAAAGTCGTGCGTTTGTTGAGTGAATTAAGTTTTTGAATTAAATATGAGATAGGAATCTTTTCGAGTAGAAGGTGGTGAAAAAAGTAATCAATTAATTAGTATCTATGTCGTTTTAATTTGATTAATTGCTAATTAAGCTGTTTTATCTTATTTTAATTACATAGTTATTTACTTATAAATTTCACTTCAGGAAAAGTGAAGTTTTCAAGACTAAATTCACTTTTTTCATTATAAAAATATAAATTTATAAACAATGTAATGAAATGAGAGTTTTGAAAAACACAAAACTTATCTTATAATTTATAAATTCCGTGTAAACTGTAAGTTAGATTTATTTATACTGTAGTTGTAGTAGATTTATAATTAATGATTTAACAAAAACACAGTACTAAACACTGGAAAGAATTAAAGATTTTACAAAGAATAAACTTGATTAAATTTATATTTACAAGTGATTATAAACATTGAGTAAATCCATTAATTATTGATACTGTAAATATGAAAGAAATATACTTTCACAATAGATTTATTGAACTTTAACGATCAATACATTTCATTTTTTCCCCTAGTGAAAGAAGCGTATAAAATAAAGTATTAAAGCTTTACGAAATATCAATTAGAAATTATTACACCATCCAATTGATATAAACTTTTATATACGATGACTGACACATACTCATTCACTACTAATTTATTCCTGTTGACTTTCCCCACTATTGCTTCATCAAGATATTGGAAAATTAATTTGTTAAATCCTCCCACGTTCTCAACCCACGTCATGTGCAGCAAGAACAAGATTAATGTCGTTCGAGAAGTAAAAGTTTTCTTATTGGCTCTACTTTTTCTTCTTGTAGTGGCCTTAAATGAAAAAAGAAAGAGAGAAATCTGATTCAGCTTAATGCAATGGGCGTGTAATAAGTCCAATGTTAGCGAATGTAATGTATTTTATAAAAGAAAAGGCTTTTAGTAATAAAAAATAGAAGAAAAAATCGTACGGAGGAGGAATTTAGAAAAAACACCTTAATCCTTTAGTGTGTTTCGGATTTGGGTGTCATATGGTATTTCCGAAATTACTTTTTGCAGTTTTTGAAGCCTTTGAGTTTCGTTGTGAAAAAATTGATGAAAACTCGAGTTGACATTGAAAAGTGGCTTAGGAAATTTAGTTTGGAAGTTTGGAAGGACGAGATTAGGTGGAAATATTAGGTGAGAGTAGATGAAGTGTAAAAGGGGTCAGTGTGAATGGTATAGTTGTATTAAGACGATGAAGGATCTTGGGAGGTTTCAACGTTTATCAGCAGCATTTGTTAACTCGAGCGAGCGCACTTTTCATCTTTTCATCTTCTCAAAAGCTTCGTTTCGAGATAACTGGGTCGCCTCATCGAGCGAGAGCAAGAATGTTCGAGATGATGGTAATTGTGAGTTTGATTTAAATTAATTACGAGTTTTTGCCGCCCATTTCTCACAAATCATTTCGACAACTTGTTATTGAATGAGCTGCTGCCTTCATTAAGGTTTATTAGTTCGATGGGATAAATTGAAATTTTTTTTTCACTGAAAGAAAAATAAGATTCATAAAAATTTATAATAATTAAATTAATTATTTAAAAAAAAAAAAAAACACACTTTACAAAATTAAAAAAAAAAAAATTACAAAATTTACCGGAAAGCTTTCGCTTAAAATCCTGTATTTGTTTTTTACACAAATTTAATTATTGTACATTTTTTTTTAATGTTAATTTAATGAAATACTATAATTTTTTATTTTTTATATTGCAGGAAGTGGAGTTTCTTGACATCTCTGTTATCCGTGACACCCGGACAGGAAGGCAAGCAAGAGTTCCTAAGGTGATGAAAGCAAGTTATTTTTTTTATTATTTTATTTTTTAAGTTTTTTTCTCTCTACCGTAAGTTTTTTTCTATTTTTCTTTGATAAAGTGAATATTATACTTTTTATGTATTTTTTTTATCTCTAGAAGTAGTCTTTTTGTCTTGTGATCCCATGGTAACTGATATTGTGTATCAAAAAAGAAACAGTTGACAAAATTTGATCGCTGACCCGTCTTGATAGCACCTTGGAGCGAAGAAAAAAATGGTAGCAGTCTTCTCGAATGATCTGCGTGAATGCGCAAATCCATATTTACGACCAAAGCTGAATGAAAGAAAAGAAATTCGGTTTAAAATAAAATCGAAGTTAAAAACATAATTTCCTTTTATGGTGTTTACAAAGTCATGAAGGAAGAGTTGCAAACAATGAGTAAATGTGTAAAATTGTGAAAATTGCAAACTAAAAAAAATCACTATAAAAGTCGAACCTCATTATAACGAATTTTTTTAAATAGTTTGGTTGGAGTTCTATCTATTCAATGTTAAAAAGGTTCGCGTATAACAAATTTCGCATTACAAATTATTCAGTACTGCGAACCTATTTCATTTGCCGAAAGTCACATTTCTCTCGTTTTAACACCAATTTCCGGTCTAAAGTGGCAGTTTAATGGCTTTATTCACTGTTAAATTGTTCTTGATGTTTTAATATTTAAATATTTTGGGTGACACACTCAAGTGAACTTTAGATTTCAATAAAAATAAAAGTTCTAAAAGCCACAAACAGAATGTGTAAAAAATTTCGCACTAAAACATTTTCAAGGAAATGTAAACTATCTTGGAATTCGTTGTTTAATTTTAAAATAGTAACGTCTCAAGTTTTGTTGTTTAAATTAGATTACTAATTAACTTTTTTCATTTTCATTATCCTTTAAATGAATTTTCTATACAATTAATTTGTAATATAATGTTTGCTATATCGGAAATTATGAACTCTCGACATTTGATGGTTCCTTCGAGTTCGTTACAACGAGTTTCGACCTTGTAATTTTTTGTTAAATTGCGTTTTAAAGGGGATAACCAAAAATTGGTTATTGGGAACACATTTATAAAATTCTGTGATCATTTTCACTTACACGTTCTCAGAAATCAAGTTAGAATTGATATATTAGGTAGATAATTGCAGTATTGAATCTAATTTAACGAAACCACAAAGGCCTATTGGGCTGATGATTGGATCCTGTTGAGTATCCGGGTTTTAGGCTTTTAGTAACATTGGGCGTGGGATGGGATATTTTCGAATGCTGGAACTTTAGCTTCTTTCCAGTTTACTCGTCTAGGTACAACAAAATAATACGAATTCAAAATTCCAATCTAATTTCCATGCTGCATACAGTCCATCCTTTCAAGTTTGCTTGTGGCAACAAAAAGCAAGTTTGATTTGATTTAACTTGTAGTTTAGAAACTTGGAAGAAAAATACCGTATTTGTTTATGCCTCAAGGCTAAAACAAATTTAATTTTCACTTATTTACTATTAAAACTGAACTGCGACTTATTTGTCGTCGTCTTTAACTTTTCCATTCCGTAGATCAGTGTAAATTTTAGTAGGAAGAAATCATTTTTTCAAATTAAATAATTGATAAAATTTTTTCAGTTATTTTATACTTTGAAAAAAAAAAAAAAAACTTGTCAAGGAAAGTGGATTTCCACAAGGAAAGATATTGTATTATACTCCCATCTTTCCAAGCTATGGATAGTTATTGACCATTTTATATTGGAAAGTTTTAAATTTTTGTTAGAAAGTAAAAAAACAGGATGGAAAACAACTTGGAATTCTTTTCGTTTTGTGGTGGAAATTTCTTGACAATAAGTATTATAATATCTAATAAAAGTAATTGAAAATCTGTCGGAAATGTAAATATTTTACGTCGGGAAAAGAATCGTTGAAAATGTCACTTTCCAGAATGAAAAGTAAACGGAGTATAATTTACTTCCCAATGATCGTAAAGCTATTTAAAGTGATTGAAAACAAATTAATTTACACATGGTGTTCAACAAAATTCTAACGTAGAAATCCTCTCTTCAAAGCCAAAAAAAGGGATGTCCACCATTGTAAAGTTATTGCAAAGAATTAATTTATAACGTGAAAAGCAACACTTTACGGAATTTATTCAGAAAACATTGCTTTTCACCGAATAAATCAATTGAAAATTAAAATTTTGCAATAACTTTATTTTGTTCTGTGTCGCACAAATTTAATAACATCAAACCAAATTGGCTAGTAAACCATTCAAAATTATCAAGTAATATAAAGTTATCACTTAGACACACTTCCCGACATTGTCTAGTGAATAAATAACCCTTTTTAAAATTTTGTCATCATCAAACTACCTGACAACTCCTATTTATTGGTTTTGTTGCCCGGAGCCAATTAATAATCCCAATGGTGTCAGACGTTCTTGGCATGGCATGTTGCTAGCTGATAATATTCAACGCATCTAGGTCGACTTTGGCTTTAGGGGTGTAAAAAAGAAGAGGGAAATGCGCAACGGCAAAGTCTTTTGATGGCATGCGAGATGGGTCTGAAATTAAATCTCGCGTCTTGCACGTCCCACTGCTCCAAGGGAAGTCGGAAGAATATCCAATAAGCGAACGTTGAAGGAGGTTCTCTCTCAGCCACGACTCAAAATCTCCTGGGCATTGTCATTGGCGTGTAGTCGACACATGTCAGAGAAGTCGGCATCGACAGGATTGTCTTAATTAAAATGATTAGAAAGTGCGAGAATTAGTTTTGTTGTTTTTAATAATTCACGGACGAAATTATAAAACGTTAAAAACGTTTTGAAATTACATGTCGCAAATTGCTCTAATTAAAAAGAGGATTTTTAGTTGTTTTATAATTAGTTAAACGTGTTTTTCTCTCTTCCAGGATGCAAAATTACGAGATACAGTGAATATGGGTTCGCAAGACACGCCTTTAGAAGATAAAACATTTACTGTGGTGTACGGTCACGACCTCGTCAATGTTTCTTTCTTAAACTTTTGTTGTAACTGCAGAGAAGTTGCTAAGGTTTGTAATATTTTGTCCCCTTTTGGCTTTGACGCCGAAAAGCTTGAATGTTCGCCCATTTTATATCTGTCATAAGGGATTGCAAAGAGTTCTATTCAAAGATTTTTCTTGCTGCTTTCGTCCTTTCAGTTGAACTCATTTTTCTTTTTATCATCTCAATGGTCGTTGCACCACAAATGACTGAAATCATATTGGACCGGTCTTTAGGATTAGGCTTTCATTCGTGGCTTTGTTATCTTTGATTTAAGGCTTTTCTTACCGGCCATTCATACTTTAATTGCCAAATAAATCAACTAATGTTATTTCAATGTTGATCAAATGTTAATTTTCAACGTAGATATGTTGAGTTAATGTTTAAAATGTTATTTAATAAAACATTATTTCAATATTTAATGTCGATTCAATGTTGAATGAACGTTGTAAGTTCGTAACGATCAATTCTGATGTTGTTTTATTGTTTACGTGATGACATTTATTTAACATTTTTTAAATAACGCTAAATCAATGTAATTTAAATGTTAATTTAACGTTAAATGTTGAAATAATGTTTTTTAAGTGACATTTTTTGTTGATTCTTCATAATTGTGCAGGTTAAGGAGATTATTCTTAACTGAGCTTGTCGCTATTAGCCATAAACATTGCTTTAACGACGATTATCACATAGCACTGAGTGTAAATAGTATATAAAGTGCTTTCATCGAGTTGTCAGAACAAGTCGACAGAGAACAGTATAAGTGTTTGTTAGACACATAAATTGCTGTTTACTGTTGATATTTCTCGCTTCTCGTGAAAGTACTTTAATTCTCGGATAAGTTTGTTCTGATGCCAAAAAGTCAGTCACATTGTGACTATTTATGATTCCTTTTTGTATTGTGTGCCAATATTTTTTTAAACAATTTTAAAGTGAATTGTTGGTATAAAAATTATCTGCTTGGGTTCAGTTTGGAGGTTCTAGTTGGCTTTGGTACCAAATGTCATTGTTGCTCAGGATCTAATCAGTTATGAGCTTAAATGATATAGGATTATTTGCATACAATCAATATTATTGATAATCCTGAAACCTGATTGGTCTATTTATTCGTGATGCCATTACATTGAAAATTACTAGGGATTAACGTTATGTTGAGTCATTTGCATAAAGTAATTTCAGCGTCAATTGGTTTTACGTTTAATTGGTGATAATTATCGATAATCCTAGTTACATAGAAGAACGCTATTGAAATGCTAATTTTGAGTCATTTTGGTAGTTACAAGTTGGGATTACAGTTTGTCATTACTGATGCTAAGGCTCCATTGGCTTAAAGTTCTAGAAGAAAATGTTCTAAAAAAATTTACTAGTAAAATGTGTGACTTCGTTATAAGAACTTTAAAGAAAATTAAAAAAATTAAATGAACTCCTTAATCCTATGAAAGATTATTTGTCAAGTTAATAAAAGTTCGATAGTAAAGTAAGTAATATGACGTCACAAATAGGAAGTTATCAATTTAATTCCAAATGGTGGACAATATGAATATAGCTGTGCGAGAGAATTCCATCGTTTCTCCAGCAATTCAAACGTTTTTATTTTAAAAAAGAAACAAAAATATAAACAATGAAGTACTCAACAAATAGGTAAATATCAAATGTTAAATAAATACGGCGGTTATCCGCCATATTTATTTAACATTTGATTTATTTAGTATTTAACCTTATATTTTCTCAAAAATTACTGGAACTACAATTTTTTAGAACATTTTTACCAATACAGGTCGAACCTCGTTATTACGAACTCACTTATTGCGAATTCCTCGTTTTAATGAATTTTTTTTAAAGTTTGGTTGGATCCCTATCCATTCATTCAATGTTAAAAAATTCGGATATTACGAACTCTCGATATTGCGAACAGATTTGACGGTCCCTTCGAGTTCGTTATATCGAGGTTCAACCTGTATTGGAGTCTTAGCACGAGAAACACAAGTATTATTATAACTTGTCTTCACTAAAATAACTAATGACATTGCGCAACTTGCTTAGACCCAGACGAATTCCTTCCTTGACTATTCACACCAACAAGGTTAAAAGGACACGTTGCTTCATCAGAAGTTGGTTTATGTTTTTGGCCAGTAACATTTAACTTTTGCATTTTAACCTTGGAGATATGAATAAAGCTTAACGAGAATTTTTGTTGTTATTTACCAAAGTACCTTGTTATTAAGTTATACAAGACTTATTCGAGGACCGGGTAATTAATATCGGTTAAAGTTAACAATTTTTATTGTCCTTCAAAGAAAAATTTATAAAAAAAAGTTGGAAAATTAATTTAACTCGCAGAACCAAGGTCATTTGTCAACACCCAAACTGGAAGAAATTGATGTAATTTGGTGGTAATGTAATATAATAAGTTTTAGTTAAGCATCAGAGCAAGTGAAATAAACCAGATAGAAGTAATTTTGGAAAAAATTCTCACCAGTAATTGGTTAAGTTAATGCAATGTAATTTTGCTGCGTAGTTCTTGTGGTAATATCGCTCCAGTGTAATAAGTTTTTCATGTTTGGACAAATATCCTCAGTTTTCGCTGGTCATCCTGTAGTTGTAATGTAATAAGATGAGGTCACGGATGAAAATAAAAATTTAGGAACGTGTGGGTGGTATGAATAAAGTGAAATAAAACGTAAGTAATGTAATTTTCAAAACATTTGGTAATAATGTAACACGTGTTCTCATGAATACAGAACTTTTTCAAGTAAATACTTCAAATTTTTAGAGCTGGTTTATTGTTAGTGTTAAAAGTTTGGAGCATTTATTACTTAAATTAGAAGCGACTCGATTTACATATTCAATATTACTTTAATTGTAAGCTAAAACATTGAAAATTAATTTAAGATATTCAAAAAATTGCTTACCAGATCAAATAATTTGCATTAAAGCATAATTTATAGTATTTACATAACAGTAAGTTGGACATTTTGTTTGGTTTTAATCATACCGCTCATTAGTTTTATATATAAATGTTTATACATTATAGAAACTGCAAGAAAAATCAAATTTATAAAAATTTACAATAATTAAATTTGTTGTAAGGAACAAATGTACAATCATGGTCAAAAAAACTTCACACTTCACCATTAGTAGCCAATGGTCAATTAAGGTTTTTTGACCATGACTGTACATTACATTTTACGGTTTTACATGAATGTTTTCCAGTAAATTTTGTAAATTGTTCTTTTACAAGCTTAAACTTAATGTATATTACTATATTAGATGTTTACGATAAATTTAATTATTGTAAAGACGATACCACGTGCGTTATGCTCGCTGTCTTTCGTAACACGTGTGGTTTAAATTAGGTATTTCCTTATTAGAAATTTATTAAAAGACGGATAAAAAATGGGTTTTGCACTTATTAAATCTGTAGTACGGTCTTATTAAAGGTGAAAGTTGAGGTATAACTAATAAACTAGAACTCACGCGTAACGCAATAATGTTGTTTATGATGTAATAAGAGGATTTTCAGCATAGGCTTACATCAGATGTAATAAGATTTAAGCTTCTGCTCGGTTGCTTAGCTTTTAATAGTAGTTGCGCAAATAAAATCGTAGAAGCAGTTAGTTTGTATGAGCACTTCTGGTGTCGTTTAGTGAAAGTTTGTAAATGTTTCTCCTTTGTTCAGGAATGGACGGACGAAGTGCTGAAAATGGCCTACAATTTGCTTGCAATCAACGCTAGTGCCACAACATTCTTGGAAAAGACGTACATCAAGATGACCTTACTGACGGACAAAGATGGCAAGATTCCAGTAAAAAAGTTAGTTTACTATTTTCGTCTTCGTTCTTAAACCACTTTAATGTGTCTTGCGTGTTTATTTTATCTCCTTCCGGCCTTTTGTTCGCAAAAGTTAATAGGCGCGAATTAAAACTGTGCAATTTGGCAAGAAATTTGCTTTGTGCTCTTTACTCAGTTGTTGGAAAAGTCACATCTAAGAAATGTGTGCTTAGTTTTAATCAGACAAGCACTGGTAATTAATTCGTTTTTTCTAGATTGTTTAAAGAATTACACTCCAAAACCTAAGAACTGTGAATATTTTTAGAATTAACAAATACTGTGGACGTCCAGTTGAGGAAATTTATGGATTTCAATAGAAGTGGCAAAGTGGAAATAGATGTAGTACTATAAAAATTGGTGTAAATTTTATGATTTCCAAGAATTTTTTCTTTTTTTTGTCATTTCTGTAATCCAAGAATTGGTTTCTGTCTGAAGGTATTATGAGATTGTGAGAATGTTCCCTTTTTGCCCTTAACCTTCTCCTTTGACCTGAGTGCATTAATTTTTTATTTGGTTTGGCTCTGCAATGTATAGGAGATTCGAATTTCTAAAAAAATTGCATCAATTTTTCTTTTAACTTTATTGCTATGAAATTGGAATTTTTTTTTAGTATTGGAAGTGAAAATCCAATAATTTTGTTTTTAGTAAGGCTGGGATTTGAAACTTTAAAATATGATGGTAACGATAAAAAACATCAGTAATTTAAAAAAAAAATTACACATTTTTAAGTTCGACCTTATGGTCAAGTAAATACGCCTATATTGTGATACATTACAACTTGACTTGGAAGTACCCTGTGGTTCTTGGCAGGAATGTTCTGGAATGACTCACTTGAGATAGTCTTTCGAATAATAATAAAATAAAAGTGAAATGAAATTTTTTTTTTAAATTGTGCTAAAAGTTGAAAACTTATTTGGCTAAGATTTTGCTTTGTTCGCCATTTTGAAAGTTCCCTATATGTAATGTCATATTGGTGAATGTTCTAGAACTTTAACCGAACAAGTAATCTTTAAAAAGATTAACAGGTTAATGTAGGTACATTGTTTAATAAGTATAGTTACACTAATTTGAATATATTTTAATGTTATCGGAAATTCTTGCAATGCACTCTCAAAAAAAGATATAAAAAGTCGTAAGGTATGTGAATTGGGACATCGTTTGTATCTTTAAAGGTATAAGAATATCTCCATTTGTGCACCTTTATGAGAATTTTGCCAAGAACTTTAAGCCAATGGCAACTTTAAGTACCACACACGAAATGTTTTTAAGTTCTATACAAATTTTTTTCAAAAATTAACCGCTTTCGACTCTGTTAATGTCCATACACAATGGCCCTGACTGCATTCATTTAAAGTGCAAAAAGAATTTTAATTCCCGTCGCAAAATAAATAAATTATTCAGTACACAATTGCGCAACGATAACTCTCAGTGACAAACGCTTCACATAAAAAGAAGATTAGTAATTTGAAGTGATTCACCATGCATGAAAATAGATAGCACATCTTGGTATATCTGCTTTTCAATTGCTCTCCTTTTTCTCCTTTATTATTATTATTATTATTTAAAGATGAATTTAAGCATGTGGTATAACAATAGGCCTAATTTGCCTCTACAGAATCATTGCACAAATCATTCATGTGAACAAAAAAAAATAAAGAAAAAAACTGAAGTAGAAGCAATGATCCTTGTTGCTTATTAAGGAAGTAAACCTGTAGCCACATCTTAGATGATTTCTTCAGGGACGTTTATCTGAAGGCAAAAAAGGAACTGGGCTCTTAGTTGAAATTACTACCAAAGTAGATAAAAGTAAAAAGGAGATGTTTCATTTTCATCGTTTTCTCTATGGAGGCAGCATTTTCCCTTCAATTTTTTCAGAACATTAAAGCAAACTTGATGGGATGTAGTTTGCGGTTGCTTTTATCTTGTGTCATTATTTACTTAGGGGTATATGGTGTTGCGAAAGAAGAGTAGATTCTTGGCATGTTTCTATCAATGAGTATATATTGGGGAATGTTGAACAGACATTGCATTTCTGCTTCAAGACACATCTCTCCCAAATGGCAACTCAAGAAATGATTTTGGCTTTGTACGCAAGAATAAATCAAGAGGGTTCTTTTATTTCTATTGTTTCACGTGTCGGTGGGGTCTGGGTTTAGGTTTAGAGGAAAAGGAAGAAAAATCGAGTAACTTAAGAGCCGTCTTGAGGTTTCGTCGAACGTTTTTTGGATTCGTGAGAAGAAAGGTTTTGTTTTCATGTTGAGTGAGAGTATTATTGATCTTGACATTCTGATGTTTCTAAGTTCCAACACTCGAGCAATAAGTGCTCTTTTCTGTGGGTGTGAGTAAAATTAAAAGTAAATTGAAGAGGAAAGTTATTTCTTTCGTTAATGAAAAGGAATACTAACACTCTGAACTGATTTTTCTGTTTCCATTCATTTGTGGAAGTGTGGAGGAAATGGTATTAGTGATTTTATGTTTGGTACTTTTACTTACGGTTGATAAGAAAAATGTTTATTGCAGCTCATGCATTCAGAGTTGAAAAACAGGAATTGATTTTTTATTGTTGATCAAGGAATAACAAAAGGCAATTGTTGTTTTGAAAGATGAAATGATTATCAAAATCAACAAAATTATTTTGGTAACAATAACATTGCATCTGTTGATCTTTTCATCTGTTGATCTTTTATCGTCTTTCATTATTTACGGTATGTTGCATTCTTAGAAATGGCAATTTAAGCATGTTGAAGGAAACTAATTAAGGCAACTTTATTACGTTAATGCATTCCTTGAATTGTTTTTTAATGTTGATTACGCGAGTTTTCTATTTGATACATCGGTTTTTGGAAAAATTCATATCAAATTTTATGTGGATCAAATTTTGATACAATAATTGGGATGAATTTTCCATTTAATGAAGTACGTATTACTCAAAGCATAGAGAATACGGGTTATACCCAAGTAGCACACTCTGAAAATTGTGACGTCACTGGTTTCACCTCGTTGTTATTTTTCCCATGTTAAATCTACGAGAACGATGTGACGTCACTGGTTTCACCTCATTGTTACTTTCCCCACGTTAAACCTATGTGAAAAATGACCTCATTGGTTTCGGTTCACGCTGAAAGTCGAGTGTGCTACGTAGTGTAACTTGTATTCCCTATACTTTGGTGTTACTGATAGTTTGGGGGAGGGGTATTCGTAAGATCACCAGCGGCTACAAAGGCCATAAGCAATCTGTCACAATATTTAAAATAACTATACGTCATTAAAATGTTAACATTGCAAAAAATTTCGTAAAAAACAACTAAAACAAGCGAGCAAAATTGATTTATTCAATAAAACATTCATACATTAAAACATAAAAAACAAACTCAAATATGATTAATAGATCCGAGTAATAGATTCTGATATTTTCTGAAATTAGCATAATTTTTTATCATACTTTTCCGAATTTTACAAATTAAACCTGCAATTTAGAAATAATTGAACACATTCTGAATTCATCCCCTTTAACATCCTTTATCAGTAATTTTTTTCTTTTTCTTTTCCCCCCTGAATTCAGCGAAGTACATCTGTTATTTCTTTGACTATAGGCTTTTCCACTTTATTCTTACAACCTACAACAACAGTTGAAAAGTTCTAGATTCAGAAGGACGACTAACCAAGTGTAATAACAGCATGAAGTTGTTTACGAAGTGATGCAAAAATATTATGCGTAGTAACGATCCAAATATTGAACAATGAATTTTATTTTTCATAAATTTCAAATTAAACATCTCGTAATAGTTCTCTAAATGAAAATAATGTGTTTACATATAAATAGAATCAAGTGATGCAAAAATCTACTTAGGGATGTTTACGATATCAGATGTCATAAAAATCATTACTTTTTTTTAAAAAAAAATTCATTTGATTTCTTTTGATTAAATTAGTTTTGCATTTAATGATATTTTTGAAATGTTTTGTTATGAAATTTCCTTTGTGATTTTTCTTCCATTTTTCTTCCTGCCATTTAATTTATAGAAAGGAGTTGTAAACTAGCTTTTATTTCTCTTTTGATTTTTTTCAACTTGTGAAATGGAAGTGGCGAGATTTGTACATAGCAGTTGAAGTCTACTTTGTATGGAAATATAAAAAAGCCAGTTTTCCCTTTTCTGGTTTCCTCTTTTATTTTTTTTAAATATCAGGCTTTGTCGAGCTTCGAGAGCAATTTGAGCCAACGTTAAATGATACGATTTTCAGATCCACCAACTTTAATGAGATTTTTTTTTTCCATTTAAAATTTTATTTTATTTGGCGGTTTCACAAAAGTTAGTTAAACTTAAAGCTGAGATGTTGTCGATACTTTAAACAACAGATATCCTTTGGGACTGTGTGCCAATTTGTGATACTACTTGTGGAAACACTCCAATCAGTTAAATTTATTGCGTGACAAGAACTGGGCTAAAAGTCTTCGACCATTGAAACTAGCTGTGGTCAGTGGTATTTAATTGTTGGTACGAAATTAACTAAAAAAATCTAGTAATTATTTTATTAAAAACCCAATTTCTTTAGTAAATCCCAGTAAATAATGTCATTTAAAAAAAATTTCAACATTTAATGTTAAATTAACATTTATTTTACATTGATTTAACGTTATTTAAAAAATGTTAAATAAAATTGTCGTATAAACAATAATATGAAATTATACAGTAGATTCAACGTTCATTCCACATTGAATCAACATTAAACGTTGAAATAATGTTTTATAAAATGACATTTTTAACATTTGATAAACATTGAAATAACGTTTGCTGGTTTATTACGTATATGTACTTAATGACAAGCATTTTCTGTGCGCGTTGAGAAGGGTTTGATCAATATTTTGTCAATCTAAAAGTACATTGAAGCGCACGAATTGTAATTGTCTAAAGAAGTTAATTACCTATAGCCTTGAGGTGTGTGTCTTCTTCAAGGGGGATAATATCAACTTTAATGATACTCTTCAAAACAGCCAACAGCACAATTTGTTTAGATTAAAAGAAATAAATAAATAAGTTGGTCGTGCATGAGAAAGAAATAATTCAGCGAGTGGCATTCAAACACTGAATTAGAAGACATTCATTTCCAAACCCTATCATTTGATTGCTGATATATACAGTACTAATATATTGACAAAATAATGACATAGCAGAGCTACCCCAGGGAGGTCGTGTGCTTTGAGAGCTGCAGAATTATTTAATACATCAATCGTTATTATGAATTTCACAGAGCTCTACCTGTATGTACAACAACACATTTATTACATTTAGCGAGCTGTTTGAATCTTGACATTTCAAACATTAGTTTATTGTAGCATTTGAGTGAGGCTCGTAATTGGAAAGCGAGCCTGACTAAACTAAATATTAAATAAAACCACAAAAAGGGATGCAATTGTATATGTAACAAATAAGTTGTTTTGCAGGAATTTTTTAATTATTTCTTAATTTGATGGATAAGAAACCAATATGGAGTAGAAAATTGTTTTTAAAGGTATTTTATAATGTTGTTTGTTACTTTCAATGTTTTACTTCCATTGAATTTGATATTTTTGTTGAGTGAACAATGTGGCAATTGTGATGTAACAATTATCATCGTCACTTGAGTTTGTTGCCACTTCCGTTACTGAAATGTGATATTTCTTACATTTGATATTTCTTTTGGAGTATACAGAAGATCAGACTCAAACGCATTGTAAAATAAGTTGGAACAGCATTGTAGAATAAATTAATAAGATATTGCAAAATGTTTTAAGAATTTATTTTACAAAACATTTTCCATCAAGTGGTGCGCGATATCAGCCTAATAATCAATACTCTGAGCATACTTTAAAGAATGGTTGAAACAAAACAATAATTTATTTTAATATAATGTATTAAAGCAAATAATATATGTAGTTAAAACAACCAAAAATATTTGTTTCAAATGACATTTTTTAAATGTAATTAAGTATATTTTAGAAATGTCAGTTATTTTTTATTATTACACGTCAAGTAATTTATTTAATAATACGCTGTGAAATGTGCCGTAAAGTACTTTTGTGAATGACAGTGCATTGACAAGACATTTGAAAGCACATCGAATACATTTAAATGCTTTTAAATGTATTTCTACTCCATATGGGAAAAACCACTTGGAGTGAAGAGTTTGTATTAACCTTTTCTATAAAAAACGAAATAGCGGAAAAAAATCTGAGAGAATTCCAAAAACCAAGTAAATAAAGTCTAATTGAATGTATATTTACATTTTATAAGTATAACTTATCTTTAAGTTTGCAGAAATATTTCTGGGAAATTTCTGGAAAGATGGAGAAGAATTGTATTGGCTCGATTGCCATTTTGCATGACTGGATGATGATGACGATCATTGCAAGATGGAAACAAAGCAATGCAAATTTGAAAAGACCAGATGAGTCTGTTTTGTAATTGTAATGGCAGAATTTCTCTTTTCATTAAAAGGAAATTAGAAAATTAAATTCACATCTGAAAGGAGATAAAAATCATCACACCAATAATTAGCAAATTGTCAATATTTCAAATGGTAATCAGATAACGCATTCCATTACTCAACTCTTAATCCTGCTGAAAAATACAAATTTAATTCCAATAATACCCAGTAAACCACAAAAGTTGATTCAACATTATTTACAATTTCAACAATAGTAAAATGTCATTTAAAAATAAATTATTTCAACATTTAACGTTAAATTAACACTTACATTACATTGATTTAATGTTATTTAAAAATTTTTAAATAAATATGTAATACAAAAACAATAAAACAATATCTAGAATTGAACGTTATGAATTTACGGTGGATTGAATTATAACGTCAAAATTAAATTAAAACCTGGAATTTCGATGAGAAAAAAGACAAATTTTTAAAATTTTAAAATTTTAATAATTTTTATTATTATAAAATATTCATTTTCCTTAAAATTTATATCCATCTGGACATTTAATAATTTTAATTTTTTATTTTTATTACTTTTTTTAAGTTAAAAAAATACAATTTTTTTCCTGCATGTGGTCTAAAGCTTTAAAAATTCATTCAACATTGAATTAACTTTAAATGTTGAAATAATATTTCATATAATATTTGATCAACTTTGAAATAACATTAGTTGGAATATTGGATATTTTTGCTTTTATTTAATTAAGTTAAAGACAACACTAAATAAAAATAAATGAAACCAGGAAAGGTAATTCCCTTACTGCGGATTAAAACCACAACAACAATTACGCAGCAAAAAACAGCGAAACGCAATTGCGAATTGAGAAGAGAACTACAACGGATTAAAATTGGATCTAACTCACTTTAAGAGGCGGAAAAAGGAGAAAAAAGTTTGCGCGAAAGCAAAGTTACAGCATGTTCTTTTCGCATGAACAAATTTGCACACTTTTTTTTTTGTACAGTCGCTATTTTTGTTCGCACGTCTGAGTTGGTTATGGAAAGCGACTTCTTTTTCCTATTTACTATTCAGAAAACGAATTGTCATCTGTCGAAAAAAGAGCGTGGTAGTGTGAATTACTGGATGCGGAGACACAAACCTGATGCTCTTACATTTGATCTTTTTTAGTTGTGCGCGTTATAAGAAATTTATACGCTCGGAATTTAATTTGTTCTCAACTCCTTTCCTCTAAAACCTTTCTGGTTTGCTCTTGTTTTTACAATGAGCCTTAATGGTGACAAGTTTTTTTTCTGTTGTCAGGAAATTAGAATGGAGACAGACCAAGTTTTTGCCTTGCTGGCTCTCTTTTGGCATTGTGCCATTCACTTTGAGTCAGATTGGAAGTATGTTGTTGCAGTTTCCTGTTTTTATGTGCTTTTTTGAAGGGTCTGTGACCGGGTGTCGAAAAGTTAGTTATTTTGATGGGGTTTTTTACCTTATTGGATAAGTTGGGTTAGTATTTCGGTTTTGTGTTGAGGAAATTCAATTTGTAGATGTGATTGTTGGTGATGGGGGGGGGGGGTGTCCGCCATTTTGGATTTTTTCTTTCCATAGGAAATGATGTTAATTTAATTCTTATATATATTCAGTTTTTTATTGTTTTTTATTTAAATAAATAAAGTGTAAAATTTGAATTGCTTTTGCTTTTGCAATTTTTGTGAACTTTATAAACTGTATTATAAAATTGATATTCAAATTAGGAAAAACTTGAATTTATTCAAATTTTTATGTCTTTCTACGTAAATAAAATAAATGAAAACTGTAAAGTAGAAGGTTTAGTTTGCCGAGCAACAAATCTAGAAAAAATTGTCTGCAAAGAAACTACAAGAATTAACTGTGTAATTTAGGAATTAATTTAACATTGGTTCCTATGGGAAAAAGAATCCAACATGGCGGGTCCCTATCACCTCAATAATAATCCTTAGGTACCTCATAACGTCAAAATTAAATTAAAACCTGGAATTTCGATGAGAAAAAAGACAAATTTTTAAAACTTTAGAATTTTAGTAATTTTTATTATTATAAAAAATTCACATTTCCTTAAAATTTATATCCATCTGGACATTTAATAATTTTTATTTTTTATTTTTATTACTTTTTTAAGTTAAAAAAATAAAATTTTTTCCTGCATGTGGTCTAAAGCTTTAAAAACATGCGAATTTTCAGTATCTTAACCAAAATTTCCACAGTTAAGTGGAATAAATAGATTACTTTAATTGGCGGTATCGATAAAGCGTTAAAATTAAGGGGAGAGCAGCTTTAAACGCGGGTTCAGATTTTCATTAAACTTGCAACTCAAGGGACTTGCATGGCCATCGATTACGATCAAACTACATTTAGAAACTGCATTATTATTTGAAATGCACAATCCACAATATTGTTCAATCTTAATTGAAAACACTTCGAGAGGCAATTAATCTTGCATATCTACTTTAATTGTAAACAATTACCCTCTACCTTCGAGTTTATCTTTAAAAATTGATTAATTGTCTTTTCTTCACTAATTAACTTAACCTTTGCGATTGATTTTTTTCACTATTAATTTATTTTAACGTCGTTAAAAATTTGTTGACATTCCCAGCGCACACGTCATAAATTCTCGAAAATCAATACCGCAATTCATATTTTTGAAAATTATACTTTACAAGAAAAATCAGATTTATTAATTAAATTTATTATGAATTTATGTAAATCGAATTTTTCTTTCAGTTAAGCCATAAAAACAACACTCAACTCTTTAAACTGCATCTCTGCCGTCAACATTTTGTTTATTTTTATTTATAAAAGCCATTTTCTCACCCATAATGCCTCAGAGTGCATGTGCAGTGAAAGCCGAGGCAAACTTCCGCAGCATCTCTGCAGGATGCATTCTTTTATTTGACAGTTAACTCTTTTCATAGATTAACTTTGCGAAAATAAAAATACGCAAAAAATTTAAATGTACAATGAAAACAAAAGTGAAAGGAATCCTTTGTTTTCTATTTCGAATTTAGCTTACCTGTAAACAAACGGGTTTTTTTTTTTTTTTTTTTTTTTTTTTAATAAATTCTTTCAGTTTCCTTTGTTAGTCACTTCGCGTGAAAGATATTTTAAAGTCGAATGAAGCTGATTACTTATTGATCGAAAATGTGTTTTGGTAATTTTGTTTTTATATCAGAACTCGTCTTTGTTGTGGTTTTTAATTTCAACGCCAGTCAGGCGCTGGTTTTCATTTCATGCTATGACGCTGTGATGCTATGATGTTACATCAGGGAGCAAATCAATATTCAAGACTAACACTGAGTACGCACTATCGCGTTTAATTTTTCATAATGTTATTCTTTCCGAGAAAAAGTGCGAGAAAATATAGTTTGGATTTGTTTTTATTGATGTCTTGTCATTCATAATACACACACGTACGACAACGACGGACTTGGAGAGGATAAGAATCTTACAAAGTAATTTTAAATTATGCATCCGGTGAGAAAACATTGTTGTGGTTAGGCCTAACATTGTGTTTGGTTCTCGAAAAAACGTGTTCTCGGTAATTAAGTTGTTGGAAGCGCAATAAAAATGAGATAAATTAAGTTTGATTTGTTCCGAGTGGGAAATTAATGAGTTTTTAATTTTAATCACTGATTTTTCACTTATGGGATTTTAATTAATTTTGTCTTTTCAATTAATCCCTTCCTTCATTTGCAATTACAACAATTGTGAAGTCGTTGTGTTAGGTTAAATTACATTTCAAGGTATTAGAAGGGTTTATCGGGTTTCAATGACTTGATGAGTGAATTTTTTAAAAAAATTTATGTTTGTTGTGGTCTGAAAACAAGACGCAATGTAAATTTTTCGCCTCGTTTTAGCCTTTAATACCATTTTTATTAGCACTCTTCAAGCTTTATCTGATGCTACTTAAATCACTTGGAACTTAGGTAGGATTTTAGCGATGATATACATGTTCTTTAATCGTCTACGGGGAAAACAGAATAAATACAGTTAATTACATAAGTCTTAATTTTAAAAGGAAAAAACGGCGAATTTATGATTTTGAAACGTGTAGTGGTAGTGATAAATTATAAATTTGTTTTTTCGAAATAAAGCTTAGTAATTATACTTAAGGAAATGAGTAGTGTGTAAAAACCGGATTTTCCCGCTTCGTGCAACAATAAATTAATTTCTAATTTCTTTTTTATAATTAATAGTAAAAGAGCTTTAAAAAGGGTAAATAAATTGGGAAAAAACGGAAGTTTGATAGAAGAAACCTATTTACTTTCAGTGTATTGTAAATAACGAAAAAATAAACAAAATAAAATAAAAACCGAAATACAAACAAAATGAAATTGGATTTTTTTCTCCATAGTTTCGAAGTTCCTTCCTGATTGAAGTTCTTTAAGAAATAAAACTTTCCTTTTGGGTTTGAAAAATTTACAATAATTAAGTTCTTATTTAAAAAAAAAAATTAAATCTGATTTTCTTGCAAAATAATTAATATTTTTATAAAAATTTTAAAAAATAAATTAAAAAATGTATTTCATTTTTGTGATAAAAGCAATCCATCAGAGCACTTACAGTTAACTTGATTGTAATTTTTATTTTTAATACTGTTAACAAGGACGAATTAAATCCTTAGAAATTGCAGGCTTCCTTTAATACTATTAGTTTTGACACATTTGAAATTTGTGATGGCAGAGAATTTTATCTCGCCTGTAAGGGGATTTCACTTGTTACATTTTTTCACTTCACTCGTTTCATTTGTCTTAACTTTATTCAATTTGATCGGATTACCACTTATAAACTGAGCAATGTTGTGGTGTTACTTTTAAAAAAAAAATTTTTTAGTTTAAAAAAAAAAAAGAAAAAAAAATTGTTTATTTTGTTTTTCAATTTATTTCGCATGAATAACTGAAAAACCTTTTTCCTTCCATTTAAATTCCACGTAAATATTATCTGTTTGTTTACACAAAGAAACTCGTTGCTGAGGTATTCGAAATCCGGTTTGCTTTTGGGAATTTTTAATGAATGCGCGTAAATTTGCAGAGATTTACTGCATTCGGAAATGTGGGAATTAGCGGTGTTTACTTAGCAGTTCGTTTTCGAATGCGCCAGGAAACTTTAAACTCGCGGTGCGAACTGCAGCGCAACTGCAGCTCTTAATTTTTATAGTCGGGCTGGTGCACCGACTTCCTGTGGAATCCGGGGATTGTGACAAACTATTCTCGGTAATGTTTGTTAGACAAGTGGCAACGGAAGGAATTTTACCGCGCCGTTGTGAAATAAAGCACAGGTGAAAAGCTCAAGGTAATTCAATAAGGTCAGAGTCGTGCGCAAGTGCATTGCAAAAGAAGTTGGCGAATGGATGCTTTTCTCCCGGATGGCACATCTTAACTACAACACGCTTGTTTATAAGGCAGTGCAGGAAAGATGGATGGTTTGAATGCCTCTTACCTGAACCTATCGAACGCAGAATATTGCCGGCGCAACCATTTGCACACGCCAATAAAATGGCAAAAAAGTGTTTGATTCTTTGTTTGTTTTTTCTATGGTTTTTTACACTTAGGTTAAAGGGTTAGTTGGAGACGTGCCAGGTGATTCGACGTGTTTTTCTCTTTTATGATTAATACACGAAGACATTTATTAAATTTTTTTTTTCATATGTAATCAAATGTATTGAATTTTTGTACTTAATCTACCGTATCAAAAATAACAAGTCTGAGAAGTGGCTCCGAGATGATAAAATTCAAAAAAAAAATTTCAAAAAAAAAAAGATTTTTTTTCCTTCAACCGCGTGAAACATCAATTTTTTCAACCAATAAATATATTTCCATGTCAACATTTCACACTTCCACTCCCACTTTGTTTAAATTCGTAACGACTGGAAAATCAATGTGGCGTTTAATCTTTACCGTAAAGAACACATTTAAATTTTAATGCAGTTGGTATGAATTTATTTTTATTTTGCATTGCGTCACGGCTTAATTCGATTTATTAAATGACGAATTGCAAAGAGAGGAAAAATTTAAGATCCAACAGGTAGCTTAGAAATTTTTTTATTTATTTCTTTTGTTGGTCGGGTTTAAGGGGTGTGTCGTGACTGCTATTTGGCTTGCTTTGAGCTGTATAGCTCCAAGCAGCTTTTCATTACAGCAATGTAATGGCAATGTCAGACTCTAAACCTATTCAAATTAAATTGGCATTTAAAAGGAAAAGAGAGTTTTACAATTTTGTGGTTAACGCTTCGACGTATAACGTCGCGAAACGTCGCGAAACGCAAACAATTTATAGTTAAATTCGCTAGTTTCGTCTCGATAACGAAATATAACATTTCAACCGCACAGTATCGCATTTCACCCAGTTTGCCGTATTATGAACATTGGCAAGACGCATGTTGCTCTTGTAACATGAACGATTTGGTCCCAGTATTGATTTGCTCTCAGCTCAGCCATTTCATTCCTTTATTCCTTCCATAGTATATTATTAAGGGTGGCAAGAAATTGGGGTTTTGTTTGTGCAATATGGTTTTAAGGGCGAGAATAGATTGAGTGGAGAAATAAATGTACTTATGTAATGTGTTTGATGTTTTTTTCCTTTTTGTTTTTTCTAAAAATATTTTCTATTGAAGAAAAATAATATTTTCGTCTTTGATCAGCGACAATAGTTTTTCTAAGTGATGAATGCTTTTGTAAGCCATCAATCATGTTTGTTTTCTCTCTCCCCAGTGTCATAAAGATTTTTGCTCAAAACCGTGATGATAAAAAACGAGTGGAGAACGCATTGGAGCTATCTGGACTTCCAGCGGGAAAGGTATAAGAAAAAAATATTTTAAAAAAATTGAGGAATTAAAATTATTTTGAATATTTGGTTTTCTTTTCAGACTGACCATCTCAACCCTAGTAAATTTACCCTCGAGGATTTTTTAACTTTTTATAGGAATTTAACGGTCAGACAGGAAGTTGAGAGAATATTCGATAGATTGTGAGTATAAATTAGTTATGATCTATTTTTATCGGTTTTTTGTGGAGTTGGTGGTTGATAAATCGGTAATGGGTTATAATCGTGTGGGGTCAGCTCGTCGGTTTGGCTGACGAGTCAAATAACACGCCTTATTAATTTTCTTTGAAGATGTGGAGGCTCAAAAAAGAAAAGCAATCATCTTACTGCTGAGCAATTAGTGGCGTTTGTTAATCATGAACAGCGGGATCCACGACTCAACGAAATCCTCTATCCATACGTTACGGGCCCAAGAGCCAGAGACATCATTAATCAGTACGAACCAAACAAAAGTACAGCATCGAAGGGTAAGAAGGATCTAATTTATTTGGTGTGCAATTTAAAAATTACCAATTAGCACTTGACATCAATGGAGTTGAAATGCATTTAAAATCATTTAAATGGATGCAAAATGCTTCTGTGTGTTCTACTATCATTTGTTTAATATCAGTACAAAAGTATGCCATTAGTGAAATTGTAAGGAAAAAGTATTGTTTCTTTACAATCCATTACTTGACTATTTATACCTCAAGCAAGCCGAAATTGAGAACCTTAGGGAATGCAATAAATACTAAATTTCACCTGACTTATATGATCAGTAACTGCAGAGCTGTAAGATTATTCCCAAAAGGAGCTTCCAAAATAATAAAACTTGGTAGTAAAATGTAATAAAATATATCACAAATAAATACCGCATTCCATCGATTAACTTTCATCCTCGATTAACTATCGAATTTGCACAGTTGTAAATTTAATGCTCGGTAAATTTAACTAGAGCATATTTATTAAGGCTTTACAATGTTTATTTTAAAATTGTTGATTTAACATTTAATTTGTCAAAAATTGAAATAACTTTCTTCTTGAAAAGATCATAATGAAATTCCAAAAATTAGTAATAATAATAAATTGACTTTGTTTGTAACAAAAATAAAAAGTCAGCGCAAGAATGTGATCATAAACCTCGGCTAATTGAAGAAAAAAAATTTATAAAATGTTTTTTCTGGCTGATAACTTAATTTTACAATGTCAAGTTTATCAGTATTATGTCAGTATTATTGTATAAAAATCGTGGTTTATTTAATAAACTTTACCTGTATTTATCTATCTATTTATTTATTTATTTATTTATTTCAGGTTTATTAACCGTGGATGGTTTTATGAGATATTTAATGAGTGACGATAACGCCATCGTAGCTCCGGAAAAAGTGGACCTGAATGCTGATATGAACCAACCGCTTGCTCATTACTTCATAAATTCATCTCACAACACTTATTTGATAGGTGATTACATTTTTAATATTGGTCTGTTCATCATTTTGACATTCAAATTTTGATGTCTTTATGAATACCTCGATCTCGTCCAATTTTTTTTTTATAAATATATTTTTTATGAGTACAATATTGGCTCGTTGAATTTTTATTACAGGCCATCAACTGACTGGCAAATCGTCTGTCGAAATGTATCGACAGAGCTTGTTGGCAGGTTGTCGATGTGTAGAACTGGACTGCTGGAATGGGAAAACTTCAGAAGAAGAACCAATCATCACACACGGTTTCACAGTCGTAACAGAGATAAGTTTCAAAGTACGAAGCAATTTTATTGAATATTCAAAATATTAATGATTTTTTTATTGCATTTCCCAGGAAGTTGCGGAGGCTATTGCTGATAGTGCATTTAAAACATCGGAATATCCAGTTATTCTTTCTTTTGAAAATCATTGCTCGTGAGTTACAGTTGTTAATATTTTTTTCCCCTTATAACAATTATTGTTTTAAAAACAGAGCTAAACAACAAGCGAAAATGGCGGTGTATTGTGCCAAACTATTTGGAGATTGTCTTCTGTCGGAACCGTTCGCAACACATCCGGTATTTATTGTACAGCTGGGAATCGGTATTATTATTTAAAAATGAAATGTTACAGTTAGCTCCCGGGGTTCCATTACCGTCTCCCAACAATTTGTTAAGAAAAATTATAGTTAAAAATAAGAAGAAGCATTACCATAAAGGTGTAACGATTGCATAAATTTTTCCTAATGATGATGACGAATAACAAGGCCGTTTATTTTAGGTGGGGAGGATAAAAAATTATCTACGGCCTCAGCGGGAGCTAGTTCGATTAGCGGAGGAGGAAGCGAGAAACCCGACGTTCCGCGACTACAAAAAACGAACAGCAAGGACAGTGGCGGTGAACCGGCGCTTAATGGGGACGAATTGATATTAGCTTCAAACGGTGTTCCAAAAGATTCAGATTCGTCTTCCGTTTCGGAAGACGACGACGAAGGTTCATGTGTAGATGATCAACGGGATAGTACCGATAAAGAGGTACATTTATTATATACGGGGCCCTTTGGATACATATAGTGCAATTTATCGCTATAGCAGATGCCCTACTATTTGGCAGCAAGGGACAGCTTCTCAAGAGTCGGAAGCAGGTGCCGAGCTCTCTGCGTTGGTCAACTACATACAGCCAGTGCATTTCCACGGATTCGAAGTGTCTGAAAGTACGTGTCGACTGCAAGTACTGCCGGTTGGGCTTTTCACGTAAGTTGCAATCAAACTACACGAGAATAACTTTGTTTTGCAGAACGTAATCGAAGTTACGAGATCTCGTCATTCGTGGAAACCTCAGCGACTACTTTGTTGAAAGAACATCCGGTCGAATTTGTCAAGTGAGTCTCCTAACATGAGCAATTGGAAAGTTACTTAAAATTTGAATAAATTTCAGTTACAATAAGCGACAGCTGAGCAGGATATATCCAAAAGGAACAAGAGTGGATTCCAGTAATTACATGCCGCAGGTATAAAGCATTACCTGAAATTTATGTTATTCGATTAAAATTAAGAAAATAAATTTTAAAATAGGTGTTTTGGAATGCTGGTTGTCAACTAGCTGCACTAAATTACCAAACAATGGGTAATAAATTAGATTTCCATGTTGAGATGTGATTGGGAAGTTACGTTTATGCTTTTAAATTTTTAAATAGACTTGGCCTTGCAACTGAATTTGGGAATATTTGAATATAATGGGAGAAGTGGATACTTGTTAAAACCCGATTTCATGCGGCGAACAGATAGGAAATTTGACCCTTTCGCGGAGTCCACGGTCGATGGCATAATTGCAGGAGCTTTGCATGTTAAGGTGATAAATTATTCAGTAAAATGACAAAGCGAAATTTATGAGTTACATGACACGCGAATTGCGTTTTCAGATAATCTCTGGTCAATTCCTCACTGATAAGCGCGTGGGAACGTATGTGGAAGTCGAGACGTATGGTCTTCCGGCCGATACATGTCGGAAAAAATTTCGTACAAAAGTAGTTCCGGCGAATGGAATAAACCCAGTTTACGACGAAGAACCGTTCGAACTGAATAAAGTAAAATTCATTGCCTTTAAATGACAAAATAATTCTTTAAAAAAAAAATTAAAAAAATTTTTTTCAGGTCGTGCTTCCAGAATTGGCTGTAATAAGAGTGGCGGTATATGAGGAAAGTGGGAAACTAATTGGCCACAGAATTTTGCCCTTTGTTGGACTCAGGCCAGGATACAGGCACATTAATCTTCGAAATGAATCTGGTCAACCCCTTATGTTACCTTGTATATTTGTTCATATTGTTGTCAAGGATTACGTTCCAGATCAGTTGTCAGGTAAATGACCTTTAATTGTGTGGTTTCCATGCTATCTAATCTGAATTGAATGAAATAAATTTAGGCATTGCTGATGCACTGGCAAACCCAATCAAATATCATTCGGAAAAAGAAAAAAGGGCGCAGCAGTTGAGTGCTCTTACCGACGATTTTGATGAGGTATGAAGTTATTTATTTGAAAATTTAGAATTTGGAAATTAAATTGTTCAATTTAGGACCAAACCGATAAACCACAAGGGTCTCCGTCGACAAAGTCTGGAGGTCCGCAAACTCCCGTTAAAACAGCTGTACAATCCAATAGTTCTTTTGAGTATTCGAGTAGTCCAAAGGATGGTGTTGGGATGTTGTCGATGCAACAGGCAGCATCGCCTGGAGGTCTTAAGCGACAAGATACCGGTGGTAAATAAAAAATAAATTTTAAAGAATAAATTTTAAATTTCTAAATTTTGATTTGTCAATTTTAGGTAAATCTGGCTCGCCTCGAACAAGTGTTCCTCCAGCAAGTGGAGGAAAAGATTCATCGTCTGATACAGGGGGAGCCAGAGGAGGTATAAGAATTTTATCTGGTTTTTTTTTTTTTAGGTCTTACGGTGCATTTAAAGTCTTTCAAATTAGCGCAATTGTCAAATTATTTTGTTACAATTTTTTGGTTTTTTTATGTGCTGTTTAATTTTTTTAGATTTTAGTTAAAGATGTTTAACTTAATTAATACACTAGTTTGGATTTTTTAATTTGTTTAAGTTAAAATGAATGGAATTAGATTTTGTTGCAGCTCTGAGTGAAATTACATAGTAAGTAATTATCTTTGGGAATTAACAAACTGGTCTGTTAAGAGCAAATTTGTAATTACATTTAAAGATGACCAAGCAAATACTAATTCCGAGGTCAAAATAATTTTATTTTAATAACTAAAAAACTAATTGTAGGAAAATTTCAATTTAATTGAGGAAAAAAAATTATAATTGTGCAAGAAACTTTTTATTAATTTCAGTATTTTATTTAGAGGCCATGAGCCAGTAAGTATTAAAATGAGCTCCTTTTACTTTTAACACTACACCATCGCTTACATCAGATTTAAGATGCGCCGTAAGAGAGCAAATGTTTAAATTATTTAACTCAAAAAGGTTTTATTTCAAAATAATTACATTATTTATTACAGAACCGGAAATTATGATAGTTGCTGAACCATTGGACAAAATTAAGAAAGAATCAAAATTAGTACAGAACGTATTAGCAAAATTGGAGAAAGATTTGCAAGCTTTGCAGAGGAAACATGACAAGGTTATAAATACATTTTCGATGATTTTGCACAGAATTTTTCTAAAATTCACATTTTTTTTTAGGCTGTCACTAGAGAAAAAGAATTAAAACTGCAGAGAGAAGAGAAGCTTGCTCAAGGAGCGCAAGAAAAGAAATCGACTCTGGCGAAAACCCCTTCTCGTCTTTTCAAGAAACTCAGCAAAACCAATGTGTACGCTCACATGTTTACTAAACGTTTTCGCAGGCATCTTCCACCGCCAGAATCCAAAGAGGCATTGTGAGTAGGTCAATGTCTGTGTCGTCTGGTGGCGGACCGCATGAATTTACACCTTCTACAGGTGTTCGGCGGTGATGGAATTATTGCATGGTTTCAATTTGGGCATGTAGGAATTGTTCCACCAGTCACTTTTTAAGTTGCAGTTTTGTTTATTTTTGCCTGAAAAAGAGCTCTGATTTTGTTTTTCATGTAATTTGTTTTTTATTTACAGTTTTATTGTCGTTTGTTGCTACTTGTGTATTTTGCGGATTGGGTTTAAGAATTTTGTGAATTTTATTCTGTTTTAATGTTGAACTTTTAAGAATTGTTTTTATTCGAAACAGATTTGTTCGCTTTTTTAGAATTAACCGTATGTTTCTGTTTATAGCGACGTAGCAGCTCAAAGATCACAAGATGAGTTCGGTGAAGCTACTGAAGATCAAGCAAGCAAAGTGAGATAAAATCTAATCAGATCTAAGAAAATTGCATTATTTTTATCCTTTTTATTTTATTTACAGCTGCAGGAATTGCAACGAAGTCACTCTGAAACGCTGATTAGTTTGTTTCGAGATCTGCACAAGTGGGAACTTGAACTCCGGGAAAAATATCATGAACCAGTGAGTCGTAGAGTATAATTTCCCGTGAGAAACTAAAATAAAGTGTCTTTTTTTATCGAATTGCAGTTGCATAATGCCTACGAAAAAGCAATGCTTGCTTCCCAGGCCAGTCAAATTAAGGAGCTCCAAGCACTCCACGAAAAGTATTGATATCTTTCATTTATTTAATTTTTTTGAGACTAATTTATTACGCATTACTTATTCAGCGAGAAGTCCGAATTAATGAAACGGTTAGATATGGTAAGAGCAGAAGAAGTTAAGACGCTCAAGAAAAATCCTCGTGATAAAAAAGAAGTTGCGAGGCAAGTTAAAAATTAATATCGTCACTTTTGTCGCTCATTTTATTTAATTATTTACAGAGTGCGAAGGGAAATTATTACCAAACACGTCGACCAAGCGGTTATCGAAATATCAAAGGTGATTCAAATATGAAAGTAATTTTATGACAAAAATTAATAATTATTATCAATTACTTTTATTCAGTTGAATGAAATATTTAAAAAGAAGCAGAAAGATTTGGAAACACAACACGAGGAAGTGCAACGAAAACTTGAGGAAGAAAAAACGAAAGTGAGTTTGCGTTTTTGAAATAAAATGTTTACGAAATAAATGGAAAATCGTATTTAGGCTTACGAAAAATTACAACGCGATTACGAGTCACAATGTGATCAAGTGGCAGAAGAATGTACAATGTATTTATCGTCTGCAATATGTTCAACATCGAGAGAAGTGACTTCTTTATGAAAAACTAGCAAATAGACGGTAAGAAAGTAATCAAACAATCGTCTGTCACGCACAATTAGCTTAAGCTTTTTTGTGGTTGCAGAATTTTTCAGTTGAATTGGAAACTTTGAGAAAGTAATTTCTTTGTGTCGTAAGAAGGGTTTTGAAAGATGATTTGCAGTAAATCATCAGCCGGATGTGTGGTGAAGCGAGGCTAATTCTGATATTTTAGTTATTACGATTTATATCCTCAAAAAATATACCCACTAATAAAGCGTGTACAATTCTGGTGTATTATTATCATAATTTTAGTTTGAAATGTTTTATATTATTATTATTATACATATATATATATATATTCAGCGGTTTAATTTCTTTTTGGTGTTACGATAAGAATATACCTACCCATGAAACTAATATTTTTTTGATGTAATATTTTTTAATTCTTTTAACTATGCACGATTGCCATATGCAAACTGTGTACCGCTATTTGATAACGAAAATATAAGTTTATTTTGTTGGAGCGAGGAAGGTTTCGGCAACATTTTGTATTGCGTGAGGAAAGAGAGAGCGCAGGTATGATACTAAACAATCAACATGTTTTAGTGATTTCATGTCTTCTACTTACAAAAAATGTATTCAAATAAACAATGTACACTTTAAACAGTTAATTTTTTAAGAGAGAAATATAAAATTGAGTAAATTGTTTGATTGGCTGATAAATATTAGTCCTTAATGAATAAAACGAATAAAATGAATAAAATTGGTTTGTCAAGCGTAAACTAAAGTTTTAAAAAAATTAAAATTTAATTCTAGAGGTAATTCATTTGGGCAAATTTGCACCCTTAAAATACCCCTTTATCTGTGTAGTTAAATGAAACTGTTGTAATACATTACAGTTTCAGACTTCTGTATTGTATTTATTTTTACTTGTTGAAGTGTCTAACACTGTTAATTTAGTGAGATTTGAATATCGCGCTTTATATATAAAATAAAATTTATAAAAATCAAATAAAAATTTGATTTTATCGACACTAACTGAGCCAAATTGATAATTAAAGAGGTTTTAGGATACTAAAAAAATTTTAAAATTAATGATAAAACTTTTAGTAGATGGCAAACACAATCTTATTACAATTTTAATAAACTGATATGTAAATCATTGAATGAAACATTACAAAACAAGAAATTAATCTAACTTTTGGGTCCAAAACCAACTTAGTGTTTTTGTGCAGTGTTTGTAAATGAAATGCATAAGTACTGTACATGTTTAGGTGCCTCAAAATTAGATGTTTGTACACTAATTGTTGCTTATATATTTGTATAGATTTTTTTAAATTTCCATTTATTGTAGCTGTTTAACTTGATATTTTAGTTTAATTAGTGGGTATGAACTACATGGCTGTTAATATCATTCTGTGTATATGATTGTTAATGAAAAAAATATTCCTGCTTCTTGAATACAGATGGAAGTTATAAATGTCAATTGAGCTCCTTAAACGAGCAAATTATTCTTCCATTTTTTTTCCTATCAATTCAATTAAGTCCTCTTGTTATAGAATTTAGCAGAAAATGTCACTCGCTTGCTGAATATGTTTTCTTTCCATATTATTAAATGTAATTTTTTTTTCTTTTTTAAATTCTGTGTGTTAAAAGTTTTAACAATGTTGAATTTGATAGTTAATAAGGAAAAAAATGTATAGAAAACGAAAAAACTGTTTGTTTTATTTTTCCAATTTGCAAGATATTACAATTTTGTGATTATACTGTAATGATATTGTGTGCAGAATGATGCGGATGAACATGTATATATAATTATTATAATCGTTTTCACAATTTATGTTGAAAGGTGTACCGTATTAAATACACTTATGAAAAATTTACGTGCATTTCTAGTTACACTCGATGCATTACAGCTCGCAAAATTAATAACTTTAGTTCTCTCCAATGTGCACAGATAGCAGTAGTATCAAGTAATATTAGCGCAAAACCAACAAACTCCAATGCGTACATTTGCGAACGGCGAAGAAAACAAATTATCCCTTTATAAATCGCGAAAAATGCTCATCGTACGATGAAACTTAGCAAAATTTTGCAGGGAAGTCACATTTAATTGCAACTCTCTAGTCACACTAGTCACAACGATAGGGTTAAAATGGCAATGAATCTCGATTTGATCCATCGAAATTTTTCCATTGGAATGTCGATTCATGGCCTGACAGTTGAGAACGGAATAATTACACGTAATGCAAATGGATTATTTTAATACATAAAGCACTTTGGCGCAGCTATTTCAATCAGATAGTGTTCCCTTACACCCCACATTCGATCAATGGTATCTCCCGACAATGCTATCCCGTGGCAGCCGCACTTGAGTGCCGAACGGCGGCCACAACGGTAACTTGCGAGCAGCAGAAAGAGGAAAAGGAGCATTGGATGAGTCGGTTCTTCTACTGAATCGGATTTGTATTGCATTTTTTAAAATGAAGCAGCTCAACCATCTTTGTACAAAATTCTGTAAGTAAACCAACTTCTCATTCCAAATCACGACGTGATAAAGCGAACCAACCTCGGCCCAATTTTTATTAATTCTCAGCTGGCTGAGGTGAAGCATCAGCAACTGTTTGACTTTATCACTGATATCTAATTTAACTATTGCGTTTTCTGTTTTTTCAACCGTTAAAGAACCAACAAAGGAATTCGGCCGTTCGTAAATCAGTAAATGAATATTAAACAGGAAGAGGTAACTAATTTAATTTAAAAAATTTAAAAAAATTTAAAAAATTAAATTAATTGATAAATTAAACAGTTAAACAAACCTTTTTAAGTGGAAAAAAAAATTTTAAAAATTGGAAAAATTGAAAAAACTCAATTAATTGATAAATTAAACAGTTAAACAAATCTTTAAAATTTTTAAGACGATTAAAATTGAAAAAAATGGGGGAAAAAGGGGAAAAAATGGAAATCGCAAGTGACGAGTTGGTGAAAAAGTGAATTTTTGTTTGTTTTACAGGAATAGAAACATATATACAACACATTAACTTGATAGGGGTGGTAATCTATCAGGCAAATCAACACCTGTTCATTTGCGTGTATAAACCTCCTCCCTATTTTAAAGACCTATCAGTTGATGTTGAGCATCCAAATGAACACGACGATGTGTGCTTGTTGTCGAGTGCGTACCTGAATTCATAGCTCTGATCGAGTGACGGGGGAGTGGGTTCTCCTAGGAAAATCGCCACACATCTCTTACAAGCATCCACCATCTCTGTGATCACCATGACCAAGCAATACGAATTCAATTGGCGGGTTCCCGTGCCGAAGCCACTTCTTCAAGGATGCATTTTTGATCGATGGGAAGAGGTAAGAAATTTTTTTCTTTTCTTTTTTACTTTTTCGACACATTTATTTTGGCCCTTTGGCTGTTCATCACGAGATGCGATATTGATCTTGCAAGGAGGGTTTCTCTTACAAGAAAATGGATCTGTTGTTACTTCTTGAGTTTTAATGTTTTATGAGATTTTTATGTTGTGATAGTGTCTTTTAGAACAAAGTCCGAGTCGTGATTAAGGCGATTCGCCATGTTGGATTTTTTTTTCTCGTAGATACCGATGTTGAATTCTAAAATTACGTAACTTATTCCTATAGTTTCTTCGCTAACAATTTTTTTCTAGGTTTGTTGCACAGTAAACTTCTATTTATCATATGTAAGTATTATAAATGAAAATTGAAAAATTTTCGACGTAAATAGAAAGGTATGAAAAATTCATACCTTACGTACAGTATGAATTTTTAAAGAAATTCAACTTTTTCCAGTTTTGAATGTCAGTTTTGTCAAAAAGTTTTAAAATTTTATAAAATTAACATTATTTCCCATGAATAAAAAACAACATGGCGGGTGTTCCATCCCCTTAGATAATAAGTGAAAATGAAAAAAGGTAAAACAATTAAACAATTACACAATAATAGTAATTTAAATAGCTAGCGCGACTAATTTCCACGCGGAAATTTGACGGGAAAATGTAGTTTTATAATGTTGCAACTTTAGTTTATATTTTATCGTCTATGATAATTCTATTAATGCCATCTGTTCTACAGAACAGCTTTAAATGAGCCTCGCCTTTTACACTACTGCACCACCTGAACCAACGATTGTGGGCGTTTATAGGAAAGATGGTGTTGCCAAATATGCCAAGGGATCCGTTTTATTGTAATAGGTCAGTCAGAGTAGCTCAGTGTTACGACTGCAGAGCTAAATTTATAGTGGTTTTAGGTCAGTGTGTGGCTTTTTATGAAATTATGATGATTGCATGGTAAAAGTTGATTTTCATCGCATTAAGTGTTTGCTGATGTTTATCTATTTTTTTTCTCGCAACTCGTATTTAAATATAAGACAGAGAAAGAGGTCAGTTAAAATAATTTCTATGGCAAAACATGTTATTTTGATTGCAAATAAATTGCTCGAAAGTGAGGAAAATAATTCGCTGTTTACCGATTTAGGTCTCGCGCAATGAAAATTGGAAAAATAAAAATAAAAATAAGCGATAATAAAAAGGTGATACGTGCAGCGCCTGGTTTATTGGTTTTAATATTCGGAGAATGTGACAAAAGTTTAATGAAAAAACATGAGTGAAAGGACCCGACTTTATGACGCTGACCTGTAACGACCAGTGTAGTGTTCGGTGATGTTGCTATGCGGGCTCCTCCCACACGTCTGAGCGCTTATCTCAATAAGTTTGCGACATATCGATGTTTTTCAAATGTGAGAATTAAATGATCAGTCGGAATAACGGAATTAATTAGGGATGAAATGAGGATTTGATTCGCAACGATCCAAAGCCGGATTGTAAACATGGCGGCGCGAGGCACCGGAACCGGAAGTGAAAGTTTTTTAGTTTTAAAATTTTAAGGTTTCCCATAGGAACCAGTGAATTTGAATTTTTTTATTGCTTTTTTAAAAAGTAAATTGAGTATAAAATTTAAAATGCTTCTGTTTATGCAATTTTTTGTGGACTTTAAACTGTTTTACAAAACTGATATTCAAAACTGGAAAAAGCTAAATTTATTAAAAAATTCATATCTTTCTATTTACGATAAATGAAAACTGAAAAATAGAAAACATATAGTTTTGCCTCGCAACAAACCTAGAAAAAAATTGTCTGTAATTCGGCAATTAAGTTAACATTGGTTTCTATGGAGGAAAAAAATCCAACATGGCCGACGCCCTATCACGGATAAATTTCGGTGTGTTATCACGTTAAAGCTGACGTTCAAAGTAAACTGTTGCTAGCAGCAGGTGAGAGAGGAAGTAATAAATCAATTCACCTGGCATAATCAGTCCATTACCATATACACCATATTTTATCACTTTTTCATAAGTCTAGAATTGGATATGAATAATAAATAACCTTACTTTCATTTATACATATTTTTATGTATGCGAAACGCCATTTAATCTTGTTTGCGTGAAAAAAATTTGAAAAAAATATCGACGCGTTATAAAAGTCAATTTCATTTATTAAACATATCGCAGGAAAACGATGTTAATCTCAATACGGACAGCAATCAGATTTGTCACTGTTGAAATATTTTCTATCGATTCGAGCGAGGATTTAATTTGCTTGTCTGTTTAGTTCTTTTTTATTCCTCTGTTTTAACTACACACAGATAAAAACACGGGTGATTGATTTTACCGAACGTTGCGAGAGAAGTTGGTACCTTTATGTGTCAGAATTTATTGACATGACTCGACCATTTGGTATTACCCAGCCGCAAAAGCAGCCAACACAAAATTTGATGTGACATGCTATTAAAAGGTTTGTTTCCGTGTTGAGCCAGTCATTTGGATATCGGTCTTTTGCGACAGCTCATAAAACTTCCCTTTTTTGTTTGTGAATTATAAACCTTATCTTGTTTACTTCTGGTTAAGCCAACCCAATTATAGTCTATCATATTGGAAGGTAGAAGTTTGGAATTCCATTACAGATGTTCCTTCAAAGTAGGTGATTGGGAGGATGTGGTTTGAAATTTTCGAGTGTTTAAAAATTCAAATTGTGGAGCGAATGGCGCCGTTTTCTCGTGATAGTTATTGTGTTGTTGATGTGCGCGTCTGAGTTTAATGGGATAATTTTCGGGGTTTTATTCGGGCGGTGAGAAATAATAGATTTTATGAAGGAATTTAATAAATTTATAGAGAAAAGCTTAAATTTCTTGTGAAATGTTTACGGTTTTTCGATTTACATACATCGTTGTATACATTTGTTTGGTTTTTGTTATTTCTTGAGCGGTTTTTCCATGAATTGACTGACTAGTTCCTGAACAGTATCCGTTTCGTCCCTTTGACACTTTGAATGAGTTCTTAGTGTCGACAATTTCCTTTTTGGAAATTTTTTCTTTCACATTCAAAGAACTCATATACTCAATAGATAAGACTTTTCAAGGAGATTTTAACCAGAAAGAATTTTTCTTTTGCACAAAAACAATCTATTACACAAACACTCGACGCATGAGGAAAAAAAAATTATAAAAATGTTTTCCCTATTGAACCAGAAGCATGATTAACAGGGATTTTCCATCCGAAGTGCTTTTCCCTCATTCATCCTTTAGAAAATGAAAGAATGTATCTCCTAAAAGCGTGCAATCAATGCTAGTCAATTTTTCTTCACTAGGAATGAAATTAAGGCCCCGGGACATTTATCCCCTTCCTCATTTTTCAAAAATATGACGTATTGAATCTCATTTAGAACTAAATACTGAAAAATGGCAGCATTTTCCTCATTTCTCCCCCTTCAAAAATGGATTTTTCCTTTATAATAATAATAACAACAAGAAAAATAATATAATATTTATTCGAGTCGTGAAATTCTTATAAAGCCAAGTTTTCACTTTAACATGGCTGTAAAATACGACTTTGCGTCATCAATTTTTCTTGTTATTTCTTGAGAATGAATTATTCAAGATGGAGGCTGAAAATTTTATACAGAACTTCTACTTTAATGGGTTTGAAAACAGAAGGGGGAAATGTCATCCCGTCATTTTTTCGTGGCGCCATTCAGCACGAACTGAGGATTGCACTTTAATGTTTTAAAAATAAAATGGGCGCCTTTATTCAGAAATGGAGCTAATTAGCAGTGTAGCGGAGCTGAATGAAAATTTATTCAAGCTGATGAAGATGTTTGAGATGGAATCTACTTGAAAGTCGAACGATGTTGATCTCACTTGGTTTATCGTGAAATAAAATACGCACCAACACTGTGTTTCTTTCCCACTATGAAGCGAGGGATGAAAACTGGCAAACTGCCAATTTCACTCAAATTTTCTCTGATGAAAATGTCGGAATTAGGATGCCTGGCTTGTATCATTCTTAGGCTAAACTTCATTTTTTTGTTGTTGAAATTTTTGAAATTTTTTTTAAATTCCTAATAAAAACACAAGATAAACAAGAATAAGAAGAAAATTTAACACGAATTAAATTTATTGTAAACATCTATAATATTCATTGCGCTTAAAGGATAACTTTGGGAATTTTCACACATTGGTTAATAATGCTTTAAAATAACACATTGTGACTCAAAAATTAATTGTAGTAAAGTATTATTGAAATTTGTAATTTTTGAACCAAATTTTCCTCCTCTTAATAATAATCATTAAAACTTGCTGCCATTTTGTTAGAGGCAATGACGTCACAATATGCTGTTAGCTGGGTTGGCTGCGAAACATTGCAATATCGCAATAAATTCAACACACAGTGAGAAAAACTATCAGTGCATTCTAGCATAATCTATCCATGGATTATGATTCTAGTTATTTTTGTAAATAATATTAAAATAATTTCTTTTTGCTTTTGGATATTGTTTTTCAAGCAAAGTAAATGTAATTGCATTTTAAAGATGAATTTAGCTAATTTTATGATATATAATTGTTTTATTTTAATAAATTTCTGTATTGTTACACAGTGTTACAGCAACAGCATGTATTGCTTTCCCTAACTAGGCAATGTGAGCATATTGTGATGTCATTTAATAATGGCAAATGGTCCCAAATGAAAACAACTGCGTTTTCACACACAGTTTCCTATAAAGTATGCAACATTTCAACTTCATTTTCACTCTAATTTAATTATTGTTCAATTTCAATGCAAAATTTAGCAAAAAGCATTTCTTCACAACAACTTTAATTATTCTAAATTTTTCCTTTAAATTACATGACCCCAGCTCATAATAAGAACAGAATTCAGTACTTATCTTAATCCTTGATAATTTATTGACGGTTTAATTCACAGTCCATAGTCCAAAAACATAAAAGATTAGCATTCTTATCGGTGTTTACATTTTTCCTTTCTTTTTTACAAGACTAAATAAAACTGACCTCTTTTTTAATTTATTTATAAAAATCGGTTACATAAAAATAACAACGCACCATTAAAGTTTAATGACAAGATTTCATTTGTGAATTTCACTTTTTTCCTTAATATTTGTCGTGTTTGGAACGCGGTATAAGTTGATTACTTTGAGTCAGCAGTTGTAGCTTAGCAACAGCCTTAAAATTTACTAAGGCAATTATAGTAGCAGTAAACATAAGAAATTGAGAAAAAGATGCGTGCCATTTTTTATGATTTTTTTTATTGTATTTATCTAAATTACTTCCGTTTAAAGTGACAATAAAAAAATGCAGTAAATCATCTACTTGAATATAAAAAAAATTAAAGGATTTTGAGGTAAAAATGAGAGAAAATTATATATAATTTTTCTATTTTGAACCTTGTTTGACGGACAAGAGAAGACAAAGGTAAATGTCGATATTTCCAGCAATTTAAGTGACAAGGACACTTTTTTTTTTTTTTTTTTTTTTTTATAATTTTTTTGAATTTTTTTAAATTTTTAAATAAAAATTTATTAAATTTTTTTTATAATTTTGATAATTAGTGAAATGGGACAAA